>VYZQ01055793.1:66112-79453 GCA_013400655.1 Mystacornis crossleyi
AAAAAAAAAAAAAAAAAAAAAAAAAAAAAAAAAAAAAAAAAGGTGACATAATTGAGGAAATGTGGTAGGAATTAAGATGGGGACTTCAAAAATGCAGCCAAGCAGTTTCTAACCAGTGAATATGGATGTAAAAGCTTTCTGGGAAACTTTAGTATCAAATAGCTAAGACAGAACCAAGTATCAGCACTCGAGAAGAAAGTACTGAAAATTACAGTAAAAAGGATGTGAAATGCCAAAGGCTGCTGATTATTTGAAGAAAAAAAATCAAGCAAGGACAGGGATACTTACATATTTCATGGAATAGTTTAAAATCCAATTTCCTTTTCTTATGTAAGTATTCCTGTTAACATCTATTGTTTAAAAAAGATTCATAAGAAATTTATATATAAAATACAGACTTGAAAGCGGAATTTATCCCTCCATGTGGTGTTTTCTTGTAGATACAGGACTGTCTATTTCAAAAGGGACTGCTACAAAGGAATAATTTTTAACTTTAAACTTCACTTCCAACATCAAAAGTATTTTGTGTACCAATTAAAAAAAAAAAGAAAATCACAATTTGGCCACAATTGTGAGCTCATGTTGGGTTCTTTTACAAAAGAATTCAGGAAAAGTTGGTGGCTAACTCGCCAGGGTGACCCCAAGACTTGCCTTATTGCACCCAGCTCCACCCATGGCTCAAACCCTACTGTACCTTTATGAAAACCAATGGACACAGATCCCACCTCCCTGAGAGCAGAGATTTGATTTCACTTTGCATCCACTGTTCTTTCTGTTGAGCTCTCCGGGGGCATGTCAGCGCTTTGCTCCTGCTCTTTTTACCCTTCCTTAAATTCCAATTGAGGGACTTTAGCAAAAGCTATCTATTTTAAACTGGTGGTGTAGAGACCTTTCCAGAGCAATAAAAAGGTAGGACAGAATTTTCTCTGTACATAGCAGACAGGCAGGGCTCCTTTTTGACTATTCATTTTAATGGTGCCATGGTTTCGTTGTAGTATTAATTTTGCAGGAGAGTGCCCACAGCTTTGTGTAAGAATCTTTTTGAATTATTTAGAACAAAATCACATGGAAACAGTAGTTACTCAGCATTTCTGCAAACTGTGCAACTCAAGTTTTAGCACTGATCACAGAACATGCTAAACAACAAATGTAGTCACCAATGTGTGGGCCTTGAAAGATGAAGCACAGGTCAATTCTACAGGTGATTTTCCCTTTGTAGCAATGCACATGCTCAAGGACAGAAGAAAAGTAGGATTATAAAGTGCATTACTTTATGGATTCACATGGTTAGCTACTTAAAAACACAAAACAAAATAAAAAAGCAACCCCAACCCCCTAACCCAGACCACATCATGGGTGGAAAAGATACACTAAACTGAACAATATATTTCAATTCAGTTTTTGCCATTCCGGTTCAAAGTAGCCCAAGGTGAAAGACCTAACAGAGTCCATATTATTTCAACCCAGTCCTTGGCCAAGTCAGTAATAGTTAGATCAGAAATTACAAAGGAATATAGCTGATAATTTGATGACGTGGTTTTGCAGCCACCATGGAGTGTCCTTCCCTCCAGGCTCCCAAATCCACCCCAGCCTCTGGTCCTTGCACAGGACTGTGAAATCATCCCCTTTCACGCTGAGGATGGAAGCAGCGTGGGGTAGCAGGTTTCAGAGAGTTCCCTTCAGGCTAATGAGGAAATGTCGAAACAAACCAGGGTGCAGTCATAGCTGCCTGACTCTCTGAAAGAAAGCATTTAGAAACAGATTCATAAACAAGGGGATTGCAGCTGTCAGTAGGGGCTTAAGACCCATAATCGGGATCAGACAACACAACGCAAAGCGCGGCATTCACCGCAGCAGTTACTACACTTCTGTCCTTTTTCCAGCAACTTCTGCTGACTCAGGAGCACAAACTGCTGACATCCCTCCCGGGAGTGCCATGCACACACTCCTTTACACACACACACAATGTGAATGTGGAACGGAGTACAAAAGAACAAGTATATGTCAAAGAACTTAAACAAAAAAAGTTTCATGCCTTAACCACCTCTATTTTTTATAAATACTCTCATTAAGTGCTACACTGAATGAAAGCAGCTGAACAAACAATCTTGGGATTACTGGAAAATAAATACAGTGCTGAAATTTTGCAGAATTTTAGCCCACTGCAAAAACCCATGGTTTTTTTTGTCCAATCTGGAAGACAAATTGTTTCAATGAGTGAGGATTTCCCCTCTTTTCAGGAAGAAAAAACTCACTGTGCACGTGTAGAGCATTCTATATAACCAAAAGCATCATGGGACTTGCTCTGCGTAGGTCCCCGCTCTGGACACTGCAAGGCAACACTGCTATTCCATATGTGGAATAAAAAGACCTCACAGAAGTCTCAAGTACCACTTCCTGAAACTTACAAAATTACTGTCGTTACAAGAAAATGCATACACACAAACCCAACTGAATTTATCGAATGCTTTATACAAGTATCACTTGAACTGAAATACTTTCCACAAGGAAGATGAAAAGGTAACACAGAAAAGCAGCTTGGGCTGCAAAGTGACAGACTTCAGCAGGCACCAGAGCAAGCAGGCAAATGTTAGTGTTAATACTATTAAGAACACTGTCTTGCATATACAAGCAAAACATTTCTTTGGCAATCTCCTAGCCTCAAACACTTTATAACCTTGATACCCAAACTGAACTTCAGCACATTTTATGCCAAAATCCCTTTGGCATCTGCTTCAGTAACTGTCGAAAAAATATTCAATGTTTTGTCCTTTTTTTTCTGTGAAATATTTATGCAGGTATTTAATCAGGTAGTTTTCCTCTAAGCCATTGTTACCCCTTTTTCTGTTCACTATCCGAGGCCAGCCTCACAACCTGGTTTCTATCTTTCATTGCCCAGCTTGCACTCTCCCAGTTAGGCAGGAGTTCTGTGGAAGAGAGCTAGAGGTTACAGCACACAATAAGCTAGATAAGCATCAACAATATCGCACTATTGCAAAAAAGCAAATGTTGTGCTGGAATAGACAGACAGCAAGAGACGTCTGTGAGGAAAGCCTTCTGCTGTACTCACCGTTACTGGATGCCAACAGGAACATTTTGGTCAAGTTTCACTGCTGGTCTCCATGAGATATGTGGGCAAGTCGGAAGATATTCAGAGAAGAGTAGAAAGAGGATAAATTAAGTATATAATCTACACAAAAGGAAACTGAAGGCAGAGAAGGTAACGGGTCTTCAGTTGTTCACAAGGAAGATGCAAAGACGAAATGAATTGAGTTTTCAAATTTAAAGAGGACAGACATTACCAAGACAGTGAGAAAAGCTTTCTGACAGAAAGAAAAGCACATGAATAGATTTTGTATATATATATATAAACACATATACATCATATATGATAAATATTGTATCTTTTTATTACGGTGAGAACATATATCTATATGTTCTGTAAAGAGATGCTAGTTGCTGTCAGAAATTACTTTGCCAACCCTGTCTTAGGGTAAGCATGTTAGATCATTCCTTGGGAACACAGTTCAGCCCTGTGGTTCTGCATGCAGGCAAACCACCTTGCCCTTTTCCCAGCACCAAGCGCCCACTGAGGCCTATGAGAGGAGCAGTCCCTCTATTTTAAAACACAGAAACAAGAGAGACTTCAGTCTTGCTGTCCCTGGGAGTCCTGGGTGAAGGTCAGGTACAGCCTGCCCATCAACAGCAAGTCTAAGGCAGAATGGTGAAAGACGATGTAGCCATGGTGGAATACCGCAAGTCACCTGAACTGCACAAACCACGTCCTTCCAATCAGCTACAGAGAAAATAAAATCAGGGGTTTGCAGTTAGCTGCTAAGAGGTCTAGAAACAAGAAAGGGGAAAAGTCTACTGCAACACTACTTTTAACTTCTTTTTACTTTACCAGCACATGATGCATACTATTTGAGGACATCGGCCTTTCCTGCACCCTCTATGTAAAGGACATAGATTTTCCCTCTCGTATGTGTATTTTGTCTGCACAGATTACTAGTAGTTTGGGGTAAAAACTATTTTACTTATTTACAACATCCCTCAAAAAACCAGGAATCTTGCTCATTTGATTATAAGCACTGACCAGCCATTAGCTGTCCAAACTAGTTGCATCTTCCACCTCACTGTGATTTAGCTACAGCTACAAGTTTGGGTTCAGTCAAAGTTCTTTTGCCCTGCTAATATGTAATCTAAACCCACCCTCTGTCAGTTGAAAGCCATTACCCTTGGTCAAAGATCCCGTTAAAAACATGCTAGATTGGGGCTTTTTGGTGAAAACTGACGGGACTGCAGTCTGGGTGAACATCTCAGCCACCACATATACGTGTTCCTTTGGCTTTTCCTTTTACCACAATATGGAAATTGGCAGTGTATTAAGAACTGAAGCTCTCCGAGAAAACAATCCAGGCAGAGCAGAACACCTCGGTAACAACATTACTAACACACGCTTGCCTTAGCACAGCCTTGTTCACAGCACATGCATAACTAAGTTTCAGCAACTTCTTTTGGAGTCACATCTCATGCAAAGCAACTGCTGAGTTTTACTATAGCAGTTTTTAACAAAGAATTCATCAGAACCATTATGTGGTATGGTCAGGACCAAGAGTGCTTATCTGAAAAGTGTATTTTTGTTCCATGCAGATGCATTAGGATTGTTGGAATGCTGGGCTTTGTTTCTTTGTGTATATACATGTATCAAACACACATATATGTTCTCTAAACTTTGAGGAAAATAAAAAGAAAGTTTATTTTATACTTCTTTTTATCCTCCTTTTTCTCTGAAGAAGCCAAAGCCTCATGCATGGGCATGGCAGATCTGGCTTCACTGACAGGGTACCAACAGCTGGCCTGAGTGAGGCTTGTGTGGGCCACAGATGTCATGCTGCACTCATTTGGAAAGTACCCTGCAGCCACTCCTCAACTCATTCTGAAATCACAGAATGCTTGGGGTTGGAAGGGACTAGTCCAACCCCCCTGCTACAGCAGGTTCACCTGCTGCAAATGAGAAAGGTCACTTCTTTGTGGTTTGGATGAAGTTCATCAGAAACCACTGTTTCACACAGCAGTAAACTACAAAAAAACATTTAGACAGGCATGCATGTGCAAGGCTGTTTTCTTAAAGACAAAATAAAAAAACTTCATGGACTAAATCCTGGTTGAAGGGTCGACATTCTGCAACAGCTGCTCTACCAAAACTGGGTAACTAATATGGAAGTCACCTCCTATTTCCTAAATACCAAGTGCACTAGTATCAACAAACTACTTAGAAACTAAAGACCAAAGTTAAGGAAAAAGAAAAACAAAAAGCTGTGGTTCATATCAGAGAAAGTGCTGCCCATTTAACAACTTTCACTGATTTCACTAGAACTAACTGCATTTATATAGGCATCTGAGAGGTAATTTGAAAAACTGGGCTTTAAATTTTGTTTTTGAAGACCAGTGTGCCTGGTTACACAACATGTTATAACCAAGTTTCTTCTTCTACTTGGAGTATTAGGCAGTTATAAAAGGCTCTAATGACATCATAAACCTTGCCCGTGTTTGATAATTTCTTAAGGGATTTGATAGAGGAAGCAGAAAGTTACAGAAATCTCAGTTTTACTTCTTAGGTTCGTAACCTTCTCAGCAGAGCAGTCATGTGAAGAAGCTAATGTGAGTCACCAGATGAAAGAAGGCAAGTAAATACATTTTAAGTTCCTTTTAAATTTAAATTAAAAAAAGAAAATCTAATAGTATAAGCAAGCTTCAAGAAGCTCCGGCTAAAGACTGAGCACCCAAGGTTAAGAACACTACTAAGCGCTAGTGTTTTGTAATAAAACCTCTAATTTCATGCTGTGTTCAAGCCAGCAGTTACTACCTGAAGGAGCTTCCAAATTCAGTGCTACCTGGGTTGGGCAGCAAAGGCTCCATGCACCTGTGGCAATCTACTGTTGAAAAATGTGGAAAAATCTGCTCTATCCCAGCCAAGGTCCATTCCCCACCTGCCCCCAAGGTCATCCCTCAGCCAGGGGTGATGCACCACCTGCAAGGAGGGGTTTTCCCCACGCATTGCAGACCTTCACCAAGCTTCTCCAGCATCACGTACGTCCCGTCGCTTGCACACATCATAGAAGGCTTGAAAATTCTGCATGGCCTCTTCTCTTTTAGGAACAACAGAAACACTGTTTACTACAGAATGACTTAACAGTGCTGCTTTAGCGGGACACTGCTGGCTTTACTTCCTTAGGATGTAAAGGATGATTCCTTCCTTAGGAACTAAGAAGGATGAAGCTATTACTCATGTAATGACAGTAACTAGTTGTTTCTGCCATACAGCATGTCCTGCCCTACCAGGGAAAACATAAATATGTACCAAAGAACCAAGTTCTGCCCCCAGAGTTACAGTAACTTAGCTCCAGTGGGAAGAAGAATGCCAGAGAAAATTTCAGACGGGGACTTTTTCCTTCAACTTTTCTCATACATTAAATATATGCTTGTATAGCAATATCCCTGGTTTAGTTGTTCTGGTATTTGTTTTCCATTAAGCAGTATGAAACTTGCTTTAGCAAATATGTTTTGTGGGTTGTCATCCATAGCTTGTTAACCACTATATTCATTTAGGGACTACACATATGCTTTTTCAAATATAGACATAAGGGGAAGTGAAAATCATGCCAGAGAGCATTGGTTAGTTCCCAGGAAAGACAGCATCTAGAATTTGGCAGCCTTGAGACATGAGAAAAGTACAGACACAGTCAGACTCAAAATTTTAAGTCATTTGTGTGGGCCATTTTTTTAATCTTGGTGATTCCAACTTCTACAATAATTTGTAGCTGAAATTGGTCTTATTTTTTACTGCAAAATACATAGCATGGTTTCCTCCTGTTGTATTGTACTAGAAAATGACATTTGCAAAACATCTTCCCACAATTCTGAGCCCTTCCAGAAACTCATTTTTGCTGGACATTTGATGAAAATACTGTTGTAATTCAGTATGTTGCTACCAAACCTCTTACAGAAGGACAGTAGGGTTGCTGAACAGAAAATAATGAGTTTTCACTGGCTCACCAATAAAGTAGAGAAGGAAAGTGGTCACATCAGATCACCAGAACACACTGAGACCTGGTTACTACCACCTAGCAGAAAGTGGCACAGTGATCCCCAAGGTCAGGCTGAAATGATTTAAATTACCTTCACACATCAGAGCAACAGAGGTCTTGGATCCTCCCAAGAGCCACAATCAGCAAAGCCTTCTGTGCTTCATGAAGCCTGGCTCCCTGCTTGGACAGGGATCAGCATCCCAACATGGCACGTGGCTTGGGTGCAAGCCCAGAAAAGGTCCCTGCTCCCCAGCACTGGTGTCCTTGGGTGGCAGCTGCCATCACTGCGTGAGGAATCTGTACCTCTCATTCATGAACAGCAAACAATAAGCTCTACAAAACTACTGTGCTAGCAATGAGGCTTGCTGATTGGGAAACACACACCCATTCCAAGCTGTCTGTTTGGCTTACTGTTTTGTTATAACAAAGATGAAAGAATCTTATCTTAAGCTTACAGCATTTTTATTTTAAACAAAAAGATACTGTTGGTTTTGTTAAAAAACCAAAACAAAAGAAACCAACCAAACAAAGAACACCCTCAAAAAAAACCCCAAATCCCCCCCATCGGCAGAGGTATCTATCTAAATGTGGATAACAAGAGGAAGCTCATGTCAAACATCCTCTGCAAACACTCCCTCCAGAGGGCTGTACCCCCGCAGTACTCAATTCCAGCCTGTCCTAGGAGCTGTCTGGCTCCCTTCCTCACCAGTGCTTCACTCCCAAAGCGTGGCATTAGTCACAAGCAGATCTGTGTTGAAGAACATCACGGGGCTGGGGAGACAGGCACTGGAGCGAGGCCGAAGGCAGAGCCTCCCCTCAAGCACAACTGTTCTGTGCTGCGGCCCCTCTCGCTGTGAGGAAGGGATGGCCATCACTTGGTGCTCATCCATGCACCGCCCTCTCTTTGTTTCTCAGGGAACGGCCCTGTGCCCGCTTTGGCTTGTTTGTCAGTTGGTAAGAGACAATGTTTAAAGACAAGTTTGGGTGCGGGAACAAAACACTGTTGAGGGTATTCATTTAGTGGCCATCACCAAAGGTAAATTTATTCTCTGCTGATGCATCTGCTTCTTAACACCCAAGTTCTGGGATGGCTCTAAGTAGTGAACTCTAAATTTTTCTGCATGCATGGTTGAGCCTAAGGTGTTTAATACATTGCAATCGCAAAAGATATCCGTAGAAAGAACATATTTTTATCACCATTTAAGAAAAAAAAAGCTATTTATATTGACATTAAGAGGAGGCCTTTTTGGGTTTTAAAAAAAACTCAAACAAAACCTTCAATTATGTTCAATTTTTTAAATGAGAAGTTTATTCTGCAAACTGTGATTGCACTGTGAAAGGGGAATAAAACCATTCTGTGTGCTTCCCTGAGGTTTAAGAAAGTAATTAAATACTGCATGTTTCTAATATTTTATTTGCCTCAGCTCCTGAAAAATAATTAGACACATAGGGGGCCCATTCAAAATTTTGATCTAGTTTACTTGAAAACTATTTAAAGGAAATATTAACTGATATATACATTGCTGAATCCCTCTGCCAATACTTACTGATTATCCCAGCAGTTTTCCCTCCTAGTGCTGTATGAAAGAAACAGCCAACTAATTCATTAACCAGGAGGTGCTGATTACATATATATTGTTATCAAAAGCACAAACTACACTTTTCCCCCTTCTCTCAGTTATAGTAATTTTAGGTGCTTGCAAAACAAGCAGACAGAAAACATTCAGCCTGAAACCCAGTACTTAAATAATACTTGGGCATTGCCTCCTTAGGAACCCAAATAGGACACAGAGAGCATTTGTACACTCAAAGCCTAGCTAAGCACAGCTAGGAGCCATTCTCGATTAAATATTCTATTTTAAAAAATGGGTAAATTTGAACAGACAGAGAGCACTTGGTTTTGTTCCAGAACTGGAACATTCCCTAGCTTTATATTTATACGTCCTTTAAATTCAATTTAATTTCAAATGCAAAAAAAAAATTCTTTTTTCTTTTTTTGCATGGCCTAACTACAGAAAACGTGGTTATACATGTAAGGAATGGATGCCGCCTTCTAATAAAATGATTCAACTGGGTATTTCCAGTTTTACAGTCAAGTGAAAGAAGGCCCCAGACCCATGAAAAATTACCTAGAATTTTTATCAGCACTTCCTACCCATATATATTTATGAACACCAAAATTTTTAGTTACAATAGACTCTCCAGTTATTTTCCATAATTCATCACTGTGATGGCCAGAACCCCCAAAAATTATTAACTGTAGAACAGGCTAGTAGCTGAAGACTATTTAGAAGTATCAACCTGCAAGCCCAAGTCTGTCATTGATTTAATACATCAGGTTTGGCCTCCAAGTAAAAGTGACAGTGCATGTTAATGTCATACATAATCACAATAAAGTGTTACTGCTCTAAAAGACAAAGTGCTACATGATTCAATGAAGTGCTTCTAGTACATGATGTAAGTGAATTACTACGACGTAAAACACAGGAATTTTAAGGATGCTCCTCAGCATCAAGACCTGTTCCCAGATAAGCTTTATGGATATGACAGGATCGGCATCTTGCTTGCCACATAACTGAGGACAAAACAGGAAAAAAGGAGCTTAAAAAAAAATAAAGAGAAACATGATCTGAAATTTTCTTCCTTTAATTTTGTGAAAGATTTCCCCTTAGAAAGGAACTATTATAAAGGCAAAAGACACCTATGCAGAGCTGGGTCCTCAGATTTTTGTAGCTATGAAACACCTTGGCCAAAACTGTAGAGAAATAGGTTGAATAGAATATATAGCAACAGTCTTTGTGTCTGTAATTTGTTTTATGCTTTACATTTTTTGTGCTAACACAGTAATCAAGGACTTAAACCACCACCTGGCTCACACAAAACTAGTTTTTGCTTGAAGTTTCTCCAGCATCTCTAGTCACTTTGCAAGGTCACACTGAGGAGTAGTGGTACCAAGTGCCAGGAAAAGCAAGACTTTTTGCCAAGCAGGCAATGTCCAGTGCCTCCCTGGCATGGGGAGACAAAACAAAGGCAAAGACAATCCGTCACTCTGGGAAATGCCTGATTTCACTTATTTAGCCCTCCAAAAGAAAACACTGAGACCCATCACCTTAATTGAAGAGAGTTTAATACAGCATTTTACTTCATCAGATAATATTCGGGATGGCATGGCAGTATTTTCACTACCGCCAACTTCTGATGTATTTCAGCAGCTCTTTTCCCTCTTTCCATGATAAGCCAAAACATTCTACTTAACAATATTTTGCACACTCTTGGGCAGAATACTAACTACAAAAGGCAGGTGGATTTACCTTCAGGAAGCCCAAAGCTAATGGCAGTAACTTTTCAGAGCTCAGTGACAAAAATATTATGTGTTTTACAGTTCCTACAGCCCTGCATCACCCTTACAGCATGAGGCTGGTAACTCGTGGTATTTTCAGAAAAAGTGTTCCCTTACCAGTTCAGTCACAAAACCCACACGGACTGGCATTAGGTTCATAAAGGGTAAAACTTGAGTATTTTTGTGCAAGAAGGATGTCTAGTGCAGTAGCTCAATACTGCTTCTAGCACTTGTCATGTGATGGTTGCTGAGGGAATGGGTCGCAATACTTCAATTCAATGAGCTTCTGAAGGCGTGCCCCAGCCCCCAGCTGCAATAAGGTACCTTTATTCCCTTCTCAATATCTCGCCCAACAGCTGGATATCCATGTCCAATATTATTCTGTGCAATGTCCTGAGTTATACCACAAATGGCTTACGTAACACAGCTAAACCAAACTGCTCTGATGGCAGCGATGAATGGGGACTCTGTTGTTGCAGCCCTTGCCAACTGCGTGCATCACTCTCGGTTCCGCTAACGCCGAGCGGGGACAAAGGCTATATTCTCTCCTTTATGGCAGCATAGCACAGTGATGATGCTGTAAATTAAAGAAAGCACAACATGCTGACAACAGACTCATTACTACCTTCTTACTCTCAGTTCCAATACATAAATATAGCATAGAGTTCCTCACATTGTGCTGAAAATAATGGGAAAGGGGAATAAATGTGGGACAGCCTTTGCACAGCTGAAGAACATAGATCCAACTTCCTCCATCTGGATCTAATTTTGTTGGGTGTTTTTTGCACCAATCATCTATCCTCGTTCTTATCTCTTCTTCTACATATTTTCAGAGCATATCAGTAATTTAAAAAACAATCTTCTCCCGAACAGGAAAATCTGTACTTCTATGAGAATCTCCACCACAGCTTCTTGTAATGTCATATCTCTCTCCAATATCTTTACTTCAGACAAATACGAGAAAATAAAGTTTGAGGAAATATCTAAGAAAGTTTCCTTCATAACTAGATGTGGACATTTCCCACAGAGGTATGTAAATTGTATAGTTCTGATTCCTCCATACCCCTTATTCTAACCCCTGTTCCCTGTCCACTTCTCCTTTCCCCCACATATATATATGACCTGGGCTGTCTGGCTGCTAGGTGTGAGCTCAGTATCATCGGGATATTGAAGGCAATCTAAACGGAGACTTCAGAAAGCACATATCTATAATAAAGCTGTTTGCAGAAAACTATGGGAATTCCAGAGAATATGACAAGCCTAGAAGGATAAGTATGCCTACAGAAAAACCAGACTCAATTCTGATGTCCCAAGAGAAAACACTTCTGTATCAATACTATGCTTGCCTTAGGAATAAAGAAATGCCCATCAGCATCCTTATTATCTCTAGAAAAAAAATACACGCACAAACGTTTGACCATTTTCAGGAAGTTTTGTCAGGATTAAACCCAGTACTATTAACAACTATAATGATCAAAGACTAAAGGGTACCTGACCATGCCCAATACTGCCACCAATGCCTCTGGCTAAACAGCCCCACTCATATGCAGCCTAGATGAGCCACTGGTTAAAAAAAACAACCCAAAAAACCCTGGAAGTGTTCATAATCTGACATTTCATGGAGATGATTACATTACAATTCCCATAATATTTAGAAACTAGATTCAAAATTGGAGAAACAGGGAATGTAATTCTACTGCCAAGAATTAAAAAAAAACAAAAAAAACCCCTGAAAGTTCTCAGGTTAACAGGACCCTGAACAAACCCCTCTCTGGACATTTGGCATGTATTCTCATGCAATCCGAAATACAAATTAAAACAGTCACTAACAGGAAACATGTTTTCCTTTTTCTGTGTTTTCAAAGAAGGCAGAAAATTTGGTGCAAATATTACCCTTTTCTCAGAGGTGGATATCTACAGAAGTTAAGGCAAGCAAAAAGTCACTATGTGAAAGCACAGAGGAAACATGCAGCTCATCCCAATCTATGACAATAATTAAAATACTCTGCCAAAAAAAACCCTGAAAATAAGCTTAGGAAGAGTTCAACCATCATTAACAGCTTAGACTTTAAATACACGGAGTGAAAAATACAGCTACTCATGGGCCCATATTGGCCTAAAACAGCTGCTGGTGTACACAGTGCCCAATGCTAGTTTTAAACTGGATTTGTTAGAGTGAAATTACAGTCCTGAGTGGATTCTGTGACACAGTGGCTGACCTGAGTGCCAAGGGGCAGTGCTAACAGGTCTACAAGGATCTTCTGGTCACTTTCAGAGGTGAAACTGTAGGAACTGAGGCAAAAATCAAGACAAAAACTCCACAAGGGCTGATGCCTTTCCCACATCGCTTCCAGTTACATATTGTACACTTCAAACCATTCTTACAGAGATACTGGTGAAACTAATCCAGAGACAGCCTGACCCTAATCAACTTCTTTGCCAAATAAATGAGTAAACGGTCCCTGTGCGTAAACCCTGAGCAACAAGAAAACTTGCACCTGCTGGATGCAGCCACAACAAACAGGTTCCCTGTGCTACTCACCTGCTTCTGCAGGGATTTAATCTGGAGAGAGCATACTTTCACATGAGTCTCCACAATCACTGAACCAGGATTTTCCCCAAGGAAANTAGATGAGCCACTGGTTAAAAAAAACAACCCAAAAAACCCTGGAAGTGTTCATAATCTGACATTTCATGGAGATGATTACATTACAATTCCCATAATATTTAGAAACTAGATTCAAAATTGGAGAAACAGGGAATGTAATTCTACTGCCAAGAATTAAAAAAAAACAAAAAAAACCCCTGAAAGTTCTCAGGTTAACAGGACCCTGAACAAACCCCTCTCTGGACATTTGGCATGTATTCTCATGCAATCCGAAATACAAATTAAAACAGTCACTAACAGGA
>VYZQ01055793.1:96924-108094 GCA_013400655.1 Mystacornis crossleyi
CCCCCCATTAAAGTTACCTTACATACACACTCACAGCAATTCAAATATCTATTCTGAGATGCAAGGGTTTGAAAAAAAAAAACAGCAAACGAAACAAAAAGCCACATTCTTCTAAATGCTCATAAGAAAGCTTGGTTCTTAGAAAATATAATTGTTCTTGGCCTCAAAAGAGTGGTCTTAGTTTCATCCCAAAGTCAACTGCCTGCTGTAACAGAAATACTTGAAAGAACAACTGCTGAAATCTTACTTTTTGTTTCTCTTTTCACCACTACCATTTTCCTCATGACCTTCCTAACACGCTGGATTTCATGCTTCAGCAAATGTCACATTCTGTAGCATTTCTTATTCCACGTTCAATTAGCAATAAAGAAGATACAGATGTAAAGGTGAGGCAGAATTAAAGACCTGCACTGCTTCCACTTCCCTGTATTCTGAAAGAAATCTAAACTGGCTTATACATAGCTTTCAAGTCCCAGTTCACCACTGCTTTTTTTGTTTCCATAGGAATTCAATTTTTTTGACATTACCCTTCACCATTCCTTTCCAGCTCAAGCCTGATATTTAACAGCAATTATAATGGTTTTATATTCCATAAAAATACAATTTGTTGTTTCCTGAAATCAAAAGAGCAGAACTAAGCTCCTTCCTCCATCCTTTTATTTTCATCAACATTCTTGCAGGTATTTCTTTGCAATCCTGTTAGCTGGAATACCATTCTTATATCTTTCTCCTTCATGTTATTTTAACTCTCTCTGAAAGCACCTATTTTCACCATGGTCTATATCCAGCAGATACTCTTTGTATTATCCCAGTTTTCTTTTCCCAATATTTAGCATGCATATGCAAAAATCTATAAATATATATTTAAAGCCATCAGTGCCAGCTACAATCAAGTTTATTTTTCTGGACCTCCTTTTAAATTTCTTAAATCTTAGCCAAATTTTTTTCATTTTGAATGAAAGTTCTATGCCACATTTTAGAGGAATGCTTTGTTTCATTTTATTTTTCATTAAGATGTCAGCTGAGACCAGTTCAGTTTCCTGCTGGCTTACCAGTACAATAAAATTCCTAAAGTCATCCGTTAAGAACCTGTATNTACTGAAGGCTCCAAAAATCTGCTGTGGTGTTTTATTTCCCTCTTCTTTCCTCTTAATGTAAATATTCTGAGTTATGATNACCAGTTCAGTTTCCTGCTGGCTTACCAGTACAATAAAATTCCTAAAGTCATCCGTTAAGAACCTGTATCACTTGTGAAGTTTGAAAATTTGTCAGGAGAAGAAGGGTTCTGGAAGGCAAAGCAAAGAAACCAGAAACAGGGAACACACCTTTTGTTATCCTCATGAAAATCGAGACCTGCTTTTGGGCAATTAAAGAAGCTCAAAAAAGCCTGCTGCTCACAGATAGCAAATAGAGGCTTACAACAGTTTCCCCATGAGTTCAAGCAAGAGGCTCAAGGCAACCCCTGCCTCTGCACTCTCTCCCTGGCTGCCACCGCCACCAGCTCCGGCTCCAGCAAGGGCATACAGCATCACGGAACAACCAACCCAGCCCAAAAAGCTAAGCCTGATGATGCTGGCATAATTCGCTCTGGGTGCCCCTACTTCTTCCACAGTGGGGCCAGCAAACAAGTGAGAAGGGCAACACACCAAGAAGAGTAACACACGTGGGGAACAAGCATCAGAGGTGGGCGGGAGGCAGGACCACTACACCTCCTTGTCTTCCAGCAGCAATGGCTTAAATCGGTCTCAAAACCAACTGGGAAATGATGACATTAAACATGTTCCTCTCTAGAGACTTTTCCCGCCAGTGAGTATTCCCTCATGGCTTCAGGGGCTTTCTCAGCAACAGCGTGAAACTCTGACACATGATGATGAACACTCACTGATGGGCGAGATTCCTTTCTCCAGAGCCTTTTGCCAGGTCCAGGCAGGGCACACCAGCACATGCTGCCCGGCTCACACAACAGAAACCTGCGCTGCAGCTTGAGGTCCCGACACGTCGATGACTCACAGGAGAAGTTTGTGGTTCGATACCGTGGAATTTCTTGGGTTTTTAGTTTGGTATTTCAGAAGCTGGGAAGTAAGCTTTAAGAATACCTTTTACATGTTAAGATTGTGAGGTGAAGCAGCAAGAAGTTGGAGGATGCCAAAAGCAAGGGTGTTTACACAAACGAAGCCAGTGTGCAAACTGAGCTATGCTCACTGCTTGGCTCTGTTTACTACCAGTTTCTTCATCATCTTTTCCGTTATTTAGCCACCGAGTGTCTGCTTCACAACACTAACAACTTCATCTTCTGAGTCATTAAAAGTTGATGTGGTACTGGTATCTTCAGTTTGCAGCAGAAAACAGAGGCATAGAAAGATTACAAGACAGAGAGAGATTAAAAGATGTGCCAAAAGTGTTGGCTAATTTTGGATCTTCAGCTTCTATCACCTAGACCTTAAGTTTTGGTTTTTTTAAATGTACCTAGCACTTTTGCAGTATTTTGCACCAAACCGTCACCATAGTGGAACAACTGTGGTTGCATAAACTCGGAACTTGTGCCTGGGTGTCTCAAGTCAGGCCAAGTGCAGCACTCACCATTAGTGGGTGGCTGCAAAGGTTCCATGTAACAGAATCTCTCAGTCTCAACACAAGAAACTCAGTGGTAGAGGCAGAAATTCAACACAGCTGTCTCAAGGCAACAGTGACCAGTGTTATCCACCCAACTGTTCCTTCCCCTATTGCAATCCACTCTCAACAGGCTTTTGCCCATCAACTGCGGCTACTGACACAAGACCCCAAGCATCCTGTGCGCTGAATATGTCCACACCCTGCTGAAAACACATGATCAAATTTAGGAACACGGCACAATGAGACAGGAACAATACAGGTGATGGGAAAAGGTGGCAAATTGCGGGTTTAAACCTAGCCTTTCTTACACCATGGAGTATTTGGGACAGTTTTTGGCATTCAGATGTCATTCACATTACAATAAAATTTCAGGTCTGCAGGCACGTTGATATTTAAAGTGCAAGATGCTGGCCCATACACACCGTAAGACACAGCCTAGAGATCTTACACCTTAAACCAGTAAAACAAAAAAAAGAAACATCCTTCCACATCCCAAATGAGAAATACAAGACACACAGGAAGAGAGTACTTCTGTGGTCTGTAAGAGATCTGTCTACTCACTGCATTACAGGTGGATCTGCTGGTACTCACTGGTGACAGACCAACAGAGCCATGCATTCTCTCTACCTTCAGGAGAGATGTCTGGAGCTCAAATTTGGTTTGTAGAAGAAATTATACTAAACTATCTGATACACAGAAACAAAAACTGCTGCCAAATCNGACAGTTTTTGGCATTCAGATGTCATTCACATTACAATAAAATTTCAGGTCTGCAGGCACGTTGATATTTAAAGTGCAAGATGCTGGCCCATACACACCGTAAGACACAGCCTAGAGATCTTACACCTTAAACCAGTAAAACAAAAAAAAAGAAATATCCTTCCACATCCCAAATGAGAAATACAAGACACACAGGAAGAGAGTACTTCTGTGGTCTGTAAGAGATCTGTCTACTCACTGCATTACAGGTGGATCTGCTGGTACTCACTGGTGACAGACCAACAGAGCCATGCATTCTCTCTACCTTCAGGAGAGATGTCTGGAGCTCAAATTTGGTTTGTAGAAGAAATTATACTAAACTATCTGATACACAGAAACAAAAACTGCTGCCAAATCATGGGATATTTCTGTAGCGAAGTCACCAAATCAAAACTCTGACTTCTTGTTCTACCTGTGTCTCACTCTTGCTCCAGAAACTTAGGCAAGACACATATGCAACATCTTTACAGATGCAGAAGTAAGCCACAGAGTGCAGACCACCAGTACTTCTGCACCAGCAGCCCCTCTGGAACATCCCAAATTAGAGCATGCTTTTTTGTCTCAGAAAAAATACCAACACCCAAAAATCAAATGTGCTTTTATATTTCTTTTGCATCAAGCAAGCACAAATTCTAGAAGCAAATCTTGAGAAATCTCCACATTTTTATTGAGTCATTTGATGAAAATCATGAATAAAGCACAGCATACCAATCTATTCACAACTTATACAGAGTACACAACCAACCCTAGTAAGACATATCAATCTGTCAGCTTTCAATGTAGACAGACCTATTTCAGCACTAAAAGTACGTTACAGTATTAAAACAACATGAAGAGACTTTGCTAACTCACACTTGAGAAGCAGAAGGTGCCCAGCTCTTCTGGACATTTCAAGGCCATAACATACACAGCTTTCCAGCAAACTTAAGCATAGCTTTTCAGATTACTGCAAAGCTATCAAGCTATTCAGCAAAGTTACTCATATGTATTTGCATTTCCTTATCAAATGCAAAGCACTAAAAGATTTGGAAGTGGCCGTTGAACATTATGGGCCTGTCTGCCATTGTTTCCGAAGAGAAATACTTGATTGAGAAGGAAAAACAGCAACAACTTGTCTTCTGAAAAATAACAGAAAGCTTATCTAGAAAGTGACAAAATTCAAAATATTTGTTACAGTTTTGTTTTGGTGAATCACAGCACTGTGCTAAACAGTGTACACATAACAAAACTTTTCATTTTAAACTCTGCAGTTGGGTACTTCTAAGCAAACAAAAACATGAGATGTTTTTCCTTCTAAATCCTCAGAACCATCTGACAACAAACCAAGCCCACTGAGCCCTGCTAAAAGCATGATTCTCTAATGTAACTGTACTTCTGGGAATACATTACAGATTCCATGAAATGTTTTGTTACATGTGTAGATCAATTGGCCATGCAAATACAGGGTGCAACCACATGCAAAGGAGTCTTTTTGTTAGTTTTAGTGAGCTAAAACAGAAAAGAAAAATGAGAAAATGCAATCTCTGGGTGTCTGAGCAAGATAGGTATTTTCCTCTGTTGCAAATATTTTCCTCTTTGTTTTCTGAAGGAGGAATGATGATGCTTTTGATTAGCAACACAATACACACCCTTAATCTTTAAGAGATTAAGACAACATCAGGAACACCTGCTTATGAACTCAGCTCATCACATGGATGATGGACAACCCATGGCAGGCTTTTCCCAGGCATATCTTTGGCCTCTACCTCTGAAACTACTAAGCATTCTCCAGAACTTCCATGCATCCACTCCGTACCTTTCTTTGAGCCCTGCAAAACTGTAATTTCTCCCAAATTTTAGCCACTAAGCCCTACTGCTGGGGATGACCACGCCTGTTAAGTTGGTCAGGAGATTAACACTGACACTGTGCATGACTCCTGTTACCGAAGCAGCGCACGGGTGATGGCAACACACTGCACGTTAGGGATGGATTTGCAGTGAGAAGCAGGGAAGGCTGATGTGACAAAACAACCTAATGAAACAAGGGCAGCACAGCACATGCTTTATTGGTACCTTCAGATTCAACATGCTCGTTCAGACACAAACGGGTGTCTGAATACGTGTGTGTAGTGACAGACAAAGCCACGTCACTAATACATTCATGAAAACAAATGGCCAACTAATTAAATTAGTTTTTATTTGCAAAATAGTGTTTTCCATATTCTGTCTTACTGATACAGGATTTTTTTCCCCACTGTAAAATCAGGTCAGTATAGCACTATTTTGACTCATCTATAAGCACACAGTGAAAGGCCACAAAAAAAATTCTCTTCACTGATCTTAATACTTTAGGGCCACTGCTTTTCTGCCAAAGGCTGTCAGATCTCTCAGAAGTATACAAAATGAGCAAAATCAAGCCATGACACAAAATGAAGAGCCTTAAGGTTTCCCGAGAAAATCTTAAATTTAGGTCTCTATATTAAACAATGTTACTTTATTTTCCCCAGACAATAAGGTTGCTTACAGTAAACACAGGCAATAATAAAACCTTCAAAACTTATTCCTACACTGCAGCAAACCTCAAATTAACTAATGGGAGTGTGTAGGGGGGCTCTCTATGGTGGTTTTTCTCCTGTGTGTTTTCTTGGCAGGAAGGGAGACAGGGACTGTGCTGGATTTTTTTTTAAGGGAAAATACTTTAGGTTCTTGGACTAGGTTGTTTATTCTCCAGGCTGATTTGGACTGCAAGTGCAACCCAGATAACTCATCTAATGCACAACAGGAGAGAGAGTCTCAAGGATTGTTCAACAGTGATCTCCAAAAAAGTTAAACATTGATGGGCTCTGGGCAAAACTAGTTAAAGCTGTTGGCAATTTGATTGCTATGGGGCAACGAGAGGAGCTGGGAGCAGGGAAGGAGAAGCCAGGTAAGGCCATGGAGTGTTCTTTGTACATAGTACAAAAGGTGACAATCAGGTTTAGACAACTTAAAAATAGCTTTTAACCTAAAAACCTGTAAAAATACAGGTTACTTAATCTTACACCTTTGTCTTTCAAACGTTATAGAACATATTTTTTTGGTTGCCAAGGTTGCTTAGTTTCACCTTTGACCATATACATTTATGATTTTTTGCACATTTATTAATCATCAGTACTAATTACCATGGATTAAACCACACTGCTAAACCCCCCCTTTTTTAAGTTTTCATGTTAAATTAATAGTATCAATTTAAGATATGTCTAACTTTGTATAGGCAAAAATAAGCTGTCAGAAAACAGACCTGTGAAATCTTTCAGTTTCCCCAAGTTCCAGCAAAAACTGAGGGTTCAAGCAAATATTTTCTGCAATGCTCTCGGGGACTGATAAAATGACTAAAGAAAGTGAAATCCAGTTTTACTCATTATTTAGACTAGAAATGGAAATAGTGTGTAACTAATGAGAAGTAAACTGATTTTTCAAATCACTTCACCTCTAATAACCCATAATAGTAGCAATATATGCTCACAAGGTGTTGAAGTTTGCAGCAACCTGTATAGTTTTGACAATCATTTAGTTGTTCCAACATGATTTCTAACTATGGGCTTGCTGTATACTGCTATTTCCCTTCTCAACATTTAATCTATCTCAATTCATTCAAGAACTCCCTTAGTTGTGGAAAAATAGGAACTGATGAAAACTGCTGTTACAGGGGTTGATAAAAGCTAAATGACTGGAGAAATTATGCAAGGAAAAAGGCAATTAATTTCTTACACAATTAAGAGTTTAATTAGATTATTTATTTAAGTGAATAGAGAGCTTTACAACAGATTTAACTCCTATTAAGTTTCAAGCAATACAAGAGCAGATATCAGTCAGAGTACTAAAATTAGATCACTCTCATATTTGATCAGAAAACACAAGCTCAGTTATGTCAGCAACTTGGTAAGCAGCAATATTAAAAACTCAGCTCTGATTTATTACTTCACATACAGTAAGAAGGAGAAATGTAAAATTCCTGATCTGTGAGAGAGGTTTATCCATCATATCAAAATGCTACTCAGCACTTCCTGAATAAAGACACTGCAAAAATGTCTTCTCCAGCAGAGATTGTTAGTGGTAGCACTGACAGCAGTCTGCAAACAGGAGGTCGCAGACACAGCGCTATGCACAAGCCCTTGAGAGACTCTCAACTGTAAATTAACTGAGACACATGAGCAAGTTTGTTGTGTTTTGACATAAAAAAAGTTAAAACTGGAATCGAATGCTGTTCCTGCCCCTAAAGCTTTATGTTGATGTTTGTGGTTTTGTAATGGCTTTTTTCCTCTGAAGAGATGCAGTTTTAAAATTAACTTGAAAAAAGCTGATGACAGCTACATGTGAGGGTGCAGGTGGAAGCATGTTCTCCTGAAAGCTGCGGAAAAGGGTGGGAATGGAAGCGTGTTCCCCCTCAACATGTATGTCTGCTTGTCACCTGACCTGCATCTCTCCCTTCATTTAATTCCTCTAGGGCCACTTCCACCAAGGCAGTAACAAATATCCATAGGATCAGATTCCTCACATTCATACGGGCTTGGTAAAGTGCTCTGGGATTTCGTTGAAGGCAATGCCAGGACATGTAAGCTGGCCAGTTTGCAGAGCAGGTTTCCTGCCTGCTTGCCCCTTATAGCCAAGCTACCATGTGGCTGTGCAAAGGCAGGAGACCAAGGCCAAACCTAGCAATCCTCAAGGTAGCATGGGTGACAGGTGATAGATAAACAGTGAGAAGCCATGCATGGGAGGAGATTTTGGTCCCCTTAAAAGCAAGCCACACTGGCAACTATTAAAGAAAAACAACTGCCGGCTGCCAGATGTCAACTTCTTCCACGTCACACCCATTTCCCACCTCCCCCTATATTTCAACTGTAAATTCTCTGATAAGGAAACTGCTCCTTCCTTTCCATTTTCAAAGTTCATGCTAGTTATTGCTGTAAGCTGGAGAATATCAAGAATGCTGTCAAGCACACAGACTGCAGGAATAAGGACATATTCTAGTTATTTCTCTGAGAATTAGAGCCGTCTCACGGCTAAAACTTGCTCACAAACTACTTTTGGATCAAACCCAACTTCTTAAATACATATTCCCTTAACCTCGTAATTGAAACTGCAACCGAGTTTCCCAAGAGCTTTTCCTTCTCAACTGAGAGCTACATACCTCTCAGATTTCTGGGATGTATCTGCTTTGTCCGAGGCATTTTCCTCTAATCTCATGCACCACTTTCTCCTCTCAGAAACGGAAAGTACAGCAAGCAGAGAGATGACAGCTCCATAAACTTGTCAAAGGGCTCAGTTAATCCGTATGCTAAAAAAACAGAGAGAGAAAGTTATGAGATGTAGGCATCAATAAGAAAAACAAAGATACCTATCTGATCCCTTTCATCCTCAAATGACTATGGAAATTAGCAAGAAGTATTTCTGCAGCTATGATTTGCTAAGGAAACTTTCCCGTCTGACAGCCCAGGCGCCACCCTGGCAGTCACACTGTGACCACCAGAGTTACACTGCTGGGACCGAAGTCTCTTCACAGCGGGCTTGACTCCCTGCACTCTCCACTCTCACACAGTCAGACATGATTTCCTTACCGGCTCGACCCAGGTTTCCCACAGCAGAGTCTCAGACCTCTGGGCCCTTAAAGTAATTTTTTCTTGGTGCAACAACAGAGTAACAGCCCCAGCTGGTGCCTCTGAGGAGGGATCCTCAAGGATCCTCCGAGCTTTTATACCCAGAGTCTTCTGCATGCCATAGCCTGGGGTCTTCCAGCTGAGTCCTCGGCTCCTGCTGTGTCCCTGGTCCCCGGGCTGGGCCACTGATCCGCGCGCCCTTTGTTGTGCAAAGGGTCGGCACCGCTTCCCGGCCTCTTGCCCCGGGCTCCCGCCACCCAGAGCTCAACCTGCAGCTCCCAGAGCAGCTGCACAACCTGCACTGAATGGATTCCTCAACAGGTTTTATGGAGTCAAGTGTTCCAGTATCTTAAGAAAACCACGTGAGGCTGAAACTCCTTTTAGGATTACTCAGGAAGCATGAGAAAACTAAAACACTTTTCCACATTTGTCAGCCGTTTTCTAGCCAGAAAACATCTTCCAACAACCCTTGTCTCACGCAAATAAATCCAAAAAATTAAACAAAATTTGGCATCAGGCTTTCAGATACAGATCTTCAGCTTCGGGAGGGGAACGTACAGAGAGGAGGGCAAACACACAAAGCATCATCCTATTTGTAACATTACCTACAGAATCCTTACATGGAGCATGCAAGTTTGGAAGAATTCCCCATGGGATATTTCTGCTGAAATATCAGTGTACAGCAGAGGATCACACTAGCTCTTGACCTACCTGCACTTTCTTACTTTTCAAACATTCTTAGGAACTGCTAACAGTTTAATGAGTGTTTTGCTCAGTTTCTGAAATCATACAGGATGTGAAATCTCTCAAAGACCTATGAAAAACTACTTATGCATAAGAACTTAAAAAAGAAAATGACTAGTGTAATTACACTCTTCCATCTAAATAGAATTAAAAAAAAATAACAAGTTTCTGCTTCTTTTTATAGTAATACAGATTTTTTTTTCCTAGTAAACACTAGCAAGAATTTTTTTTTAAACTATATGAACTTTGGAATGGCCCCTAATATAGGCAAATTGATTAAGAACAGCTACTCGAAGGAGGAAGGATGTGGAATTTTTAGCATTTGTTGCAAGTATTAATTTAGGGGCACTTACTCTGTTTTCCAAGGAAACCATGTTTTCGTGAAAATTTAATTCAAACCCAATTAAAATAGACTACTTGCAACCACCCCTTCAGTCTACATACTGTTGAGGAATATAATCATTAATTTTTAATGTTTCTTTTGTCTGTTGCTGCATAAAAGGACCCAAACAGGAGAAAAAAAATTACTGCAACTGACACAAAGGAATGCTGGAAAATGTTATTCTGACTAAATGATTCTTCACTAGCGTATTACTGCACGTTGAAGGAAAAAGACGGAAAAAATCTGAAACAGAGCACAGTGCCTGTCAAGCTGTTAACTCATACCACTTTATCTGCAAGCATAACAGAAATATTTAGAAATTAAATAAAACCTTATGCTAACAGGTCCATTTTCCATGTCTTAGGCACGAATTGGAAATGGAGAAAAGTGGCTGGATGGCTTGAAGCGACCAGCACTCCGTGAGCCCCAGTCCCCCTTTCCTCTGGCTGGACTGGGAAAGTCCCTGGGGCTGGGCTGAGGTTTTTCAAGACGCTAATAAACACCGCCACTTCTTTACACAAGTTATTTGGAGCGAGAGTTTGAAATCCCCCGGGGTCTCTGTAAATCAGGAACCCTTCCCGACGCTTCCCTGCAGCACAAATGACATCTTACTGACGCTTTAATGCCACCAAGCTTCCCCGCTCGCCAGCAGGACCCTCTCCTTCGGGGAAGAGATGGCCGTGTGAGAGCCACGGCCGTATCACTGGGCAGGACCCACACCAAAAGTCATTCCCTCCCTCGCTTGGAGAAGGAAAAAAAAAAAAAAAAAGGAAAAAAAACGGGGGAGAGGGAGAAACGGGCCTTTGCGATAGCAGTGGTCACAGCCCCCAGTATCCACCCAGANGACCGTCCCGCGGCCGCACCGGGGGAGGGGGGTGGGGGGGGGGGCGCCCGCCCCCCCGGGGGGCCCGGGGAGCCGCCGGTATGTGCGAGCGGGACTGCGAGGGGAAAGGAAGGGGAAGGGAGGGAGGCAAAAAATCCATGAATGAATAAAGAGGGAGGAGCCTGGGAAAACCCCTCTGCAACGCCGCACCGAACAAAGCGCTGCACACATGCC
>VYZQ01055793.1:109261-138771 GCA_013400655.1 Mystacornis crossleyi
CGCTGGAAGTGGGCGGGGGAGGAAATACGAGGAGGAGGCGCGTCGTGCTCTCCGCCGCGGCGCCCCTTTTTTGGCCCGGGACGCGGGTTTTGCCGGTGGGGGCTGTGCCGCCGCGGTTGGTTTCCTGCATCAGCTGTGGGGGTGTGTGTGCACAGCCCACACGTGTCTGTGTGTGTGTGTGTGTGTGTGTGTGTGTGTGTGTGTGTGTGTGTGTGTGCGCGCTCCGTGCGGGGTCACCCTGCCCGGCCAAGGGCTGCCCTCCCTTCTCCCCCGCCGCGGGGAAGGGAGCGCTGGGCCACCCTCCAAAAGACGCGGGGTCCCGGGCCGGGCTTTGGGCTCTGAGGAGGGGGGATTTGGTGGATCCTTTTTTTTTTTGTGTGTGTGTGTGTGTGTGTGTGTGTGTGTGTGTGTGTGTGTCACCCAAATTCTCCGACAAAGCTTTTCATTGCCACTCGGGTTCTCCATCGGGTTTTGCATTTGGAGCCAGCACGTGATGTCTTCAGCAAATAAGCCCAATAAAATATTTCTTGCATCACCCTCCTCCCCTGCCTGCACTCCCCTGGCAGCCTGTGTGCTCAGCTGTGAGCACCTTGGCCCTGCTACAGCCTTCCCTTTGGAGTTCAGTGTCCAGACCAGATCCTGCCTTAAGAGAACAGGACCACTGTAAACCAGAGCTTTCAAGGTTTTTACAGGGCCTTCTTTCAATCTACATTTAATTAAGTTTGTAAGACATGAGTATTTTTATCCCCATTTCACAGGGGAGAAACCAAGGCAGGAAGATGCGGAGTAGCTTGCTGCATAACTGTGGACTGACATGACACCACTTCTGCCTGAGTTTTTGGCCACAGGCGCTGTCTCTGGGCTATTTTTCCTCCTGAGTTCACTTAAATTATACCTTGAGAACATTTACAGTTTACAATGGTGGCAGGTTCTCTGCTGTGGGTAGCCTGTTCTATGTCCTGCCCAGAGGCAACACGGGAGGCAAATGTAAGTGAAATCCTTGACTAGTCTGCAATGTGGTGTTAAGGGCAAGAGATAGTATTCGTTGCTGAACTGGAGATTCATGGAAAAATCAGACCCTCAAAGAGTATCTTCAGGTGAAATGTGTTCTGCTAATCCCCTTGGACAAGAAAATGATGATTCTTTATTGTTAGAGACTGTGCTTGTCTGTCCCCCCTTGTTCTTCCTTTGTCTGGCTTTTAGACTTGGGGCTCTGACTTGCTAAAGAACAGAGTTGCTGTTATCCTAAACACATCAGCGTGAATACGATCCTAGAGGTGCCATAAGCTTAAATTAGTGTACCAAGTCTGACCAGTCACAAACCAGGCGACCTCTTAAACTAGGTGTGAACCTCTACTTGTTCTGCTCAGCTGTCCCTAAAGTCTGCCCTGCAGGCCTCTGGGACATATAGCATCTGGCTCCTTCTTCTGCTACTCATTATCTGAAAGCCTCAGGTTGTGGTCACCAGAATCGTCAGGGAGCAAGCATCAGATACTGGCCCTTCCTCACAAGATGCCTTAGGAAAAAGGAGCCATCGCAGCTGCTGCTGGTGCCAAAGGGAGTTCTAGGTCACTAATCTCTTCACAAGGACCTGAGTAAGTTCAAAATAGATGCTCCAGCCTGCAAGTTGAAGTAAGACAATAGCAAACCTCCTGCAGCCAGCAGGAAAAGTTTCTTCTACCAGAAGTGGTCAAACTGCCTCCCACCCATCAGTGTGAAAATCCAGCCCTCTCACCACATGGATGTGCACAGGAATATAATAGGTGCCTTTCCTCTGCGAACAAGCACAACTGTCTTTACAAGAAAAACTCAGTGAGGTGTCAAAGAGGAGACAGGTCCCCAGGGATGCGTATCAGATGGTGGCAGCTGATCTGCCCTTCAACATAAAACCAGTCATCTCAAAGTCAGTTGGGGTCAGAGGACAAAAAGCAGAACTGAAAGTCTGGCCCCTTGGGGTTATTTCCATGGCCACCTGAAAAAGTGGCCAAAGAGGCAGCTGTGAGCCAGGATGCTCCTCAGCCTGCTCCCCTCAAGCGAGCAGAAGGAAGGGCCGAAGAGCTGCCTTGAGCCCAGTTCAGTGTCATGCTAGCATGCCCCCTGGCCAGGTAAAAAATGCAGTCCCAAGGGCTTTGAAAAGGCAGCATACCAAGCTGTTTATCCTGGGCAGAACACTTCATCTTTTTCTGTCTGTTTTTCCATCAGTAAAAAGGAAGTGCATACCCACTCAGTAAAGTACTCTGGGAAAAGTACTGTAGATGATTGCTAGTAGGAGGCACAGAGTAATCTTCTCAAACCTGCAAATGAGGGAAATTCTTTAAAAGTTTTCGGTGAGATCTAAAATGTCACATCAATATGCACATAGAAAAAAAAAAAACAACCCTTCATTGCAGAATTTAGATACTTTTAAAATTTCACCTAAAAGGAGCCCTACAGGATAAAGATCCTCTTTAAATGACTGTGTGTATAGCTGAATGGAGAAGATATTTGAGGTTTTCTTCTCTCTAAAACTTCACTGCGTTTTCAGGAGGACACCTATTTTTAAACATCCTCTCGTTTTACGCTTGAAACCTCTTCACTCAGAAACTGGTTTTCTGTAATGGCTCACAGGTATTTTATGTATAAATATATACACATACACACATTAGGCTCTCAAGAAACCATGATACATTAGGTAGTCTTGAATAATTCATTGTTAAGCACCCCATGATAAATCTCTAGTTGAACAGTATGTGATTTTGCTAGAATTCTTGGGATAAATTGAATGTGAAGTACTGTGGTAAATTTAACTATGCTGAGCGTCAAATGTGAAAACTTTACATTGTACATTACATCCTGACATGCAACTGAGAATCATTATTATTAAGGCTTCAGGGAATTTTTGAGGGAACTTCTGAAGTTCTGAAAAGAAAAAGAACAAGACTGAGTGCTGTTCTCTATGGAAGTCGAGATTTTCTCAGAGAAGGGAAATTCCATAAGTAGTCTGTATTGAATTAACATAAAGGTTTCATTAAAAGAAGTGCTGTCTATTAGCTTGTGCTCTGAGGCTTCTCATTGAGCACTACTCATATAAAGTCAGAGGATCTTGGCTTACCTGGTATGAGGGGGTGCTTAGAGCTTTTCTAGGGCTTGCCACTCCTGCAGTGGGGCTGGAGAGATAGGGCAGCAACCGCTGCTGTGAGGGGAGGTCATTTTCCCCTTTTCTGTAGCAGTGGCTGTCACCCCAGATACCCACAGCTCTTCCTTGTCAGCAACAGCCAGACACTTTCCTGGAGGCAGGCAAAGGAAACAGCAGCGGCTCGGTCATGCACTGCTCCTCGTAGCCTGCAGCTCCGAGAAAGAAACTGGTTTTGTTGGGACATTTTGCATGGCAATGTCCTTCATTTCCACCTTTCTCAGGGTGTCCTGAAGGTGGGTTGCTTTTACATCGTCCCATAAGTTGGCTCAGTTCTTTCTGATTTGGAGAAACTGGCATTAAATAATGCAGACTGTTCCATCAAAGGATTTTGCCATAACCTTCCTTTAATTTACATGTATATGCCACAGCTCTGTGTGGTGGGTCCTTGTATGAACTTCTGTGCCCAAGAAAAGGTACAAATCTGTCCAGCTTCAGGTTAATCATGTGATACAGGGCACAGTTCACTGACAGAGCTTCACCTTTTTTCCAGGTATTGTTAATCAAACATTTCAATGAACTTCAACATCACTGATACCATATCTTCTTATTTACATCATATTTGTCTTAATGATATCAGAGCCTCTCAGAAAAGAATACCTGTGTTTAAGATGCCATGCTAAAATCTCTTTTGGTGATTATTTGTCATTCTCCCTCTTCTAAAGAGTCCCAGCTGCTGGGTTGCTCCCGCAAGGGTAATCACAGGACAGCTCATGGAGGCAGGGGAAGCAATCCTCATCCTACTTGAACCACCACCACCACAGCCCAACATCAGCCTTCTTTCCTTCCAGCACATGAGGCCTCATGTGGCTGGTCACAGGACAGAGATCAGACAAGAGACCAGCCACAGAGCAAAGCAGCCATTGAGAAGAATGCCTTTTAACAGAGTCCCTGTGAGGTGTCCTTCAGTACTGCAAGCCCTGGTGAGGCTGGTGCCCACACTTCATGCACCATCCTCCCTGCAGAGACACCTGACAAGGCCAAGAGACAGGGAGTCACCCTCAGCACTTTCCAGGCTGGCCCCACTCCCTGTCTGGCCAAACCGTTTATGATGCCATGACAAAGTCTAAGGAGAAAAACAAAAAAATAATTAAAACTGGACTGGTTAAACTACTGTTGCCTTTTTGTCCAAGAGAAAACCCCAGTGGCAGGCATATGGTGTGGCCTTGTTGATGCTGACCTGCACTTAGCAGGATAAGGGGCAGGCTGGACCACTGGCATGTGATGAATGCCTGGTACTCAGCACACGACACATCCAGCAGGGATCTGTGGGATGTGACATTAAGCACTTCTGAGAGGGGGAAAATTGCCACACAGAATTATAAGATCTGGGATGGAGGATTTGGGAGAAGGCAAAGGCTCATCTGAAGTGCATGATGTGATACCGTTTGGGTTATATTAAAGGGCTGAGCCAGCACAGGCTCCCCTCCTCCTCCCAGAGATGGAGCTCACCCAAGGCCCTGAGCAGAGTCTTGTGTCCAAATATGAGGCAAGTTTGAGCTTGGGCTGGTGCTCTGGAGTTAATGTAGATGTACTGTGAAAAGCAAGTCCCAGAGCTTTCGGCTTTCCACTGAAAATTGCTTCTGTCTTTTCAGAAAGAGCTGCTTCTCTGTAGGTCAGCAGGCTCTGTACTTTCACAGCCCTTTTACTCCCCTCCACCCAGGTATTTTTACTTCTGAGTTAGACAGGTTTCTGAACTTTTTCATGAAGTTGCTCATATTTTCCACTGCATCTCCTTTTTACCTCACCCCACCAGTTCACTCTGATCTTTCTTTCTCAGTAGCTCTAGGTTCTGAACTGTTCATTTAAATACTGTGTGGTTTGCCAGCATTTTTTGCTAAGCCTTTTATTTTATCAGTTAAAGGAACAGGAGACACATAAGGCACTTAACACAAGTGCGCCTTGCCAAGATGCCTTCAGTGGTATGCTTTTTCTTTAGGTTCGACCACAAACATTTTAACATATCTGAATGATTAAAAAGCACTCCAACCCATGCTCTCTTCCCCAAGTATTTTTGCCATTCAGTGGCCCTCTAGTATTGTTTGCCACAGACATGTATGGGAGAAGTCTTTTAAATATCACTTTTTGAGCATGTTAAGTTAGCTTAGCAGCTCAAAGGTTGCAAGGTTAAAAGGAAATAAGCAAAACATCATTATTTTGTGTGGAAATGTTTTCCCTTGCCTCCTTTCCAGTACAGATATGAATAGTAGAAATCCACAAAGAGGAAAATAATTCCCATACTTTGAAAATTCTCAAACATGTTAAAATTTATTTGATTACTGGGATGTTTACTTTGTGGGCATATTGCAGATCACTAGGCACAGATCAACAACAAAGCTTCAGGTTTCTTTAGCCTTTATTCCTCTGACTATGAAGTAGCATTCAAATAATACACAGAATATTTGCAGTGGTGCATCACAAACCACACAGCTCACCTTTTGTAAGCCATGCTCTATCATTTAAAGATGTTCAGTCATCCTTAAATCCAAATGGCTACAACAATAATAAAACATATGGCTTTGCTTTGAATTATTGTGGTGCTATGTAATTTCCCTGTTTATGGGGTCTCCTGAAAAATCATTTTCTCTAGTTGTGGCCAGTGATTTTATAATCTTTTTAGTCTAAGGCTAACAAGGTCAGGCTCCAGTGCTGACGAGTGTAGAAAATTTTCAAACCCCCCGTAGGAAACAAATGCAAGTTGAAAACATAGCACTTGCAGTCTTGCAGCTGTCCCAAAATATCATAAGGCCAACACTTTAAAAGCCATGGATCATTTTCCAAAAATCCCATCACAGCAGTATGACTGCGTCCTTTACCTATTTTCACACATCAATAAACAATTACCCACGTAGCATACAAGATAGAGGAAAGACAGACAAAGGAGAACTACGTTGATATGAATAAGAAACATGGTTCAAGGCTGGCTTCTCACTGCACTAAGGAGAGAAATATTTGGGGTTTGGTTTTTCGTGGATCAGCTCATGGCTGCTGCAACATCCAGCCCTGTTTCCCCCTGACCCAAGTTGTTGCTCCTGTCTGGCTTGGCAGCCTCCACACGGATTTCTCAGGTCCAGCTGCACATTCCACCCCTTCCAGAAAGTTGTGCCATGGCTTCGTCACATGCCAGTTGAAGCTCTTTTTTGTCAAAAAGGAGTAAGACATTCCACAACTGACTCTATCTTCTGTTTAAACACTTGAAAGGCAACATCAAAACATGTTCCAGGGCGCAGCAACAGGTCTCAAAGCTGTTTGTCTGTTGGCTTAAGAAGTGGTACAACAGAAATAGCACACTATTTCCTTCAGAGGTGAATCATTCTCCAGCCCTGTCTTTATAGCTAGTGTTAAGGCCTTTCTTAAGTCACAAAAATATGGTTTATGTATTATTTTGACCAAACCATGGAACAGCCATTCTGGTGACTTAAATGTGTGTACATTTGTGGAAAGTAGAATCTGACACTGATGCACTGTTAAGCTTACAGATAAGCTCATGGAAACACAAGGAAAAGCAGAAGTTAAGACATTGAATCCTCCACTGGCTTAAATTGTCACGGTTCTGTCAAGATACTCAGATTATATTATTGCCATAGAAATGCTACAGAACAAGCCAGTCAACCCATAAAACCCAAACACGTTGTGCACTCCTTAAAAATACTGGGTTTGTCTGCTTGACCAGAAGAAATCCAGCATGGAGGCCAGGCCAGCTGAGATAAAGAGAACCAAGCCACACGGGGCAGATGCTGGACACAGATAGGAGATGAGCCTGTGAAGAACAGCTCAGCTCCCCAAAGGCTTCAGGCACCAGACTGCAGTGAGGAGGAGTCACAGCTGTGACTCCCTCTATAGAGAGGCATTTCCTTTGTGGAGTAATTTTTCTTGTGTCTATCTTCAGGAAAGAATTTGTGTGTCTGTTAAGTCCCACTAATGCACTCTCAGAAAACCAGAGCATGTGCTTAAGGGGTTCTTGTATCAAGTTTTACAGGCATCATTTGAGCATGTGAGTTATTCCCTTGGCTTAGGGGGACCATGCATTCTTGGAGTCCCTGATGATCTTACTGTAGCCTCCATGGTAAACTCCAAATGATAAAGGAAAGTGAATGCTACTGAATCAAGAAAGTTCATAGATAACTGAAACATTACTGAACACCTCCTCCCCCATCTAAGGCTCCATTTGGGGTATCTGATCTGTGAACAGCTTGCACAATGAGGCATCGAGGTCAACGGGGCTAACAAACCACAGGTTGTGCTTTCTGTTGAGTCAGAGGCTTTGTTGGCAAACATTCAGAGCCAATTCTGCAATGCTCCACCATGCATGTTCTTATTATCACGACTGTAGTGCCATTCTGGTGTAATGTTTCAGAGATCTTTCTCTGGTAAAAAAACATAGCTGTGCATTACTTTTTGTTGTCTCTTAAACAGAAATACACAAAGCTGTAAAAACACTTCTAATTATGTTTAAAAACTAATCACATTAAAACCAAAGCTGATGCCAAGAACATACTGTTCACACAAACCGAGAGATGCAAAAACACTTCACTCCACAGCTATGGACTGCAGGATGAAGTAAGCAGGATAATTCAGTCTGGTTTATGGAGGCCAAACTCATGGTACCTTCCTTTGCATCTCCCTTTTTTGCCCCACAAGCTGCCTATAAACTTTTTTTTTAATATACCTTTTCCACTTACACTTTCTTTTTAACTACTCCTTCATTCCCTACTTCCATTCCCAGGGCCTGTCTTCCTGTTGTGTTTTGTCTCTTTATCCAGTTGTTCTCCGCACTACTTCTCTCCCAACTTCAAGGCACCTTTTCCCTACCCAGGTTGCATGAGGAGACTCTGTGTTCCACCTAATTTTTCCCAATCTGGGTGTATTTTGAGAAGATGCAGGTTAGGAAAGGAAGGACTGAAGCTTCCTTCATTCATTTCTCTGTCATCCTTCCTGACCATTTGGTGGATACCTCTTAAGCAGCAGAAGCACAGAGAGGACATGGAAGTGCAAATGGCTGCTCCTTGTTTTCAGATTTGGGACCCACTGCCCAGCCTTGTTACTACTGAGGCCAAAAACATTCCTTGATATTGTGGAGTTGGTTGGATGCAGTGACAAAAAATGATCGAAAGGTGATTCTGGAAGCTCACTGCAGAATCCCAGTTTCCTTGACCTATAAAACACTAGTTGATCTGTCTGACTGATAAGTACCGAGTGTGACCTAAACACTGAGCTCTGGAAACACATGAACCACGTCAGTGCACATTTCTTACCTAGACAAGCAAGGTTTTGCATAGAAGAGAGGATTATCTATATTTGTGGGCAAAGTCCTCTAGCTATATCTGAACCACAGATCTTCACATCTGAAAATAAAACCATTATCTAGATTTTCCTCCTGTGGTGGAGATAATATAGCAATGCTGCCAGAGACTTCTATTCCTTATCTCTGCCTTCTGCTGATACTCTCCTGCTTCCAGGGGAAGAGTAGATGGTTAATAACAGCTCCTTCTTCTTCAGGCAAAAAGGTGACTTCGGTTACCGCACTTCTGTAGAGTGGGTAGGAGCCACCACCTTCTGTCACTGTGGTAGCACAGTGCCTCACCTCTGTGCATTCACATGCAGAAAGCAGAAGAGAGAGCAGCAAAAAAGCACAGGTCTTTTCTCCAAGGGATGGCAAGCCAGGAACTGAGGTTACCCCATAGCCTGCCCCCAGCCTCAAGTGAGCCAAGCAGGATGGGCTCAGAGATAGCAACCAAGAGTCCAGACCAGAAGGCAAAAGCACGCTGACAGGGCAGGTCCAAGATCAAACCACGAAGCCAGTTTATAGGTCAGGTCCAGTGATGTCCAAGTATGGCCATGATGATAAGACAGTGCCCAGTTCAGGCTTGGAAGCCAGTCCAGACACTGAGTTCCAGAGAAAATGTCTCCATAGCCAGCCCTAGCCAGGCTGAGCTGGAGACCAAAATACCCGCCAAGAGCTCAAGCAGAGGCTAAGAGTCCCCAGCTGAACTAAAAGGGGCCTCTGCTCCCTTTTAAGGTGGTTGGGTGGAGGTCTCAGATGGGGCTGGCCAGGTTTATTGAGGACTGTTAAGTGTTCTCACAACTTGATGGAGAGAATGAGCAAAAGAAACTGCAAAACATACTCATATATATATATATATACACACACACAACATATATGTCACCATGTTAATTCTCTGTTTCCTAAGCCTCCAATTCCTCCATTTCCAAACATGTGGGTTATGATTTTAGAACCTCTAAGTCTTGGAATAGACCTTAATTCTAAAAATGTATCTGATGTCACACAGCAAGCAAAAGATTAGGAAGTTAAAGAAAGACACAGCTGCAATAAAGAGATTGCAAGTACTTTTAAGCAAAAGTTTCAAGCTGCAACTTACATGGCCTGCATTCCAATTTGCATCCAGGCTACTTTAAAATCTATTCAAGAACTTTCTAGTTTTCTTGTCTACAAATCATTATAAATCTGGAAAGAATTGCTCTGCACTTCCAACATCCTTCCACATCCTTTCTTTTTTTTTTTTTCGCATTACTGCTTTGTACTTCTACTACTACCTGTTGTGTTCACTTTTAGACTGTTTTCCCCAAATGGATTCTCCCTTTGATCTTTCCATTCCACAAGGGTAACTTTTCCAAGCTTCTCTCTATTTTAAATGGTCTTCAGTGGCACCTGTACTCCTTCCTAAGTTAAAAATCAACTGAAAAATTAGTGCTGTTTGCCTTCTCCTGTTCTCTAGTAGATACTAATGAGTATCTGGCACATCAGTCAGGTTATTCCAAGCAGTGCACAGACAGACTTGAATGCAAACACACACAGGGCTGGGCTTGCAAGTGATGGATTTCCTGGAACAAGATAATATTCTAATTATCCTGCAGTAAGACATTTCAGGGCTGTTGAAAAAAAGTATACAAAATATGAAACAATGATTCTTATTAATAACTTACTTTACCTCATGTCTCAGCCTAATTTGGTTTTCTCTGTATTTACAGTCTGATTTTATGTGATAATTATTCCTGGCCAAATTATCTGAAACAATTTTTAAAACGTTTAGTTTTGCAAATGTTCCAGTAAAATGCAAATCCCTTAATGGAGTTCAGTTATTATGTTTATTCTTCCCTCTCCATTGCAAGTTTGTGTAATTAGTTTTTAATTTCGTTTATGTTGGAATCTTTTAATATTTAAAATCCTGTCCATGTGCTACCATTACCTCAAATGTCCCAGGTTGAAGTCAGATGGATTTCTAGGTTGTGGACAAATGTTCTCTACTTGTGTTGCTTTTTCAGCTGTGACTGTGTGTCGGAGTCCCACCTGAAGTTCACAGCTCCTGCTTTGCCAGCAGAAAGAGTTGTGTGGACACTCCTTGAGCTGCTCCACTGCATGTGGGCTAGTTCAGACTGCCTTCTTCAGTACTTTGAGATAACTGAGTTCATTGTGTAAAGAAGCAAATGGTGTTCGTAAACACATTTCCACCCGCTGGCTGACCAGTGGGAATGGAGACCTCTGCACTTGAACAGTCACCAGTACCTCGGGGAGGCATTATCTTCAACCGGCAGAGATAGTCTCACAGTACACATGTGTTTAGGACCTGGCCTAGCTAAAACCTGGAAAGCAAGAACGCTGCAAAAGCTGTATTACCTTTGGAAAGAGATGGGGGTGACCAAGAAGAATGGTGCGTGGTACTGCATGTGAGCACGCAGGACACCGCGAGCGACTGCACGCAGCATCTCCCACTGGGTTGCTCTGGAAAATGCAGGTGTGGAACCAGCATACAGCAAACCCTCCCAGATTGCACAGATGACTCAACAGAACTTCAAAACCATTTCTGTGGAAGAGTTATTCGAGGATGATTCATGACCACTGTCAGGAGGAGATTACCCAGGGAGAGGACAAGGACAGTTTCAGCTTCTCAAATTGCTTCAGAGAAAATTAATCTGATTCACACTAAACTCTGGTGACCATGATGGCCTATCACGGCCTGACCTGTAGAGGCTGGCAGCTGCTTAGCACGTCTTAATGGAGGAGGTCTGCTCTACAAAGCAGCCTATAAGGCTTGAACCAACAATTTCACATGGAAGATTTGGGCAGGGACTGCAGCTACGTGCATCCAGGAGCACTTTCACATGCTGGAGAGATGTGGCAAGGGCTCCTCTTCACACTTAATGAGTGTGTTCTTATCAGAAGAGAAGCTTCACATCTGAGAAACCAAAGATGAGGACAGTGGAAAGAGAAAACCAAACTGGATGGAAAGAGCACCACACATGCACATTTGAGTCCAGGCAGCTTCTTGCACCCTCTTCCATCTCTGTAATTATGGAGGGGCTGCCAGGATCCAGCCTTCAATAAAGGCATCTGTTCCTGAAGTGAAAACCAGCACTTAGTTGCTTACAGCACACAGTAACTCTACACAACAGTGCGGAGCAGGAAATGAAAAACGCCTTTTCTAGCTATGTTATAATGGCAGTTTTAGGTAGATGGAACATTAGCAGCAGATGCCAAGCTGGAAGCTGGCCACACCATTGGCTTTCAGCAGCAGCTTTGGTCTTTGGAAGCTTTTCACAGGCTGACAATGGTTCAGAAGAGTCTACTTTTGTCTGGGATTACAAAAATCAATTGCATCACTTCTACATACCATGAATGGTTACCATGTGGACAGCCTCTTCAACCAACTGGCATTTATTCTAGGTTATCACATCAAGTGTGCCACAGGAAGTTTTCTCCACCTTTGTGGTGCAGTTTGTCAGACGATGATTTCCATTTTTAAACTCAGTTTTTCTCATTCAAAGAAGAATAGATTATTTTTCTCCCAACAGGCAAAATTAGTTCCCCCAGGGAAGGCTTGTGTGGTAAAGTGTCTTGTGAGCTGTTTCAAGGCTTGTGCGCAACACCCATGTCACTGTAGGGGTGCACCCCCCGTCTTTTAAATTTCTATAAAATGGGTCTTGAGCTCTAACTACATTTCAATCCTTCTTTCAGTGCAGAAAACTGTATCAAGTGGTGGGAATTATAGTTCTGCCAATGTCAAACCTCCTTGCCATTGGTAAATCCTTCTCAATCAAAACAGATGCATTTCATACATGAATATCACTCAAGGTACACCAGAGCAGAGGGGCAGGTTTCCCAGCTCAGCCCACGTATCTTCACTACAGTCTTTTGGAATAGCAGAGACAAACCAAAATGTCCTGAAAGCCATCTGGCTTCACTCTGGGGGAGCTGCCTAACTTGCTAATAAGAAGTTAGCAGAACACCTTATATATCCTTTTATCTTCTCTGGGGATGGCATAAGGATTAAGACTAAGCAATCCTCNCCATGTCACTGTAGGGGTGCACCCCCCGTCTTTTAAATTTCTATAAAATGGGTCTTGAGCTCTAACTACATTTCAATCCTTCTTTCAGTGCAGAAAACTGTATCAAGTGGTGGGAATTATAGTTCTGCCAATGTCAAACCTCCTTGCCATTGGTAAATCCTTCTCAATCAAAACAGATGCATTTCATACATGAATATCACTCAAGGTACACCAGAGCAGAGGGGCAGGTTTCCCAGCTCAGCCCACGTATCTTCACTACAGTCTTTTGGAATAGCAGAGACAAACCAAAATGTCCTGAAAGCCATCTGGCTTCACTCTGGGGGAGCTGCCTAACTTGCTAATAAGAAGTTAGCAGAGCACCTTATATATCCTTTTATCTTCTCTGGGGATGGCATAAGGATTAAGACTAAGAAATCCTCATCACTAGTTGATGCTTGGTTGCTGCCCTCAGCCTATTTGCTTCTCCTTTCAAATGGCTCTTGGGACCACCAGCAGTTGGCACAAATCAAAGAAGCTTTCAGACTCCACCTTCAGTTAGGAAACTTGTTTTGTCCACTTCTGGTGCAAGATTCAGAGAATGGGCATGGTTTAGAAAACATTTCCCTTTTCTACTGCCCCCCAACCCCCTTCCACCACCACAGTTGTGCCTTTTATCCGCTGCAGAGACTTAGGACACACTACTTAGCAACTCCATGGTGGATCAAACATGTTACACAACGATTTGATTAAAGGAATCATTCCTCTTCAACTGAGACATCGTTATGTCTTGGATCTGCACAAAACACTTTCCAAACGATCTATCATCCAACAGTCCAGAGCAGCTGTTAATATTTAAGGAGCACCAGAAGTTACTAAGTGTCTCTAAAATACCTATGGGATTTAAACGTTCCCTGTGAGGTCTACTTGATAGACTCATTGTAATTCTGACTGGGCAATAGGACTGATTCATCTGCCCCTTGAGTATTTCCTGGTGCATAGCAAAGAAAAGGTAGCAAAAATACATTTCCATACATATGCATGACACACATATACCTTATGTAACATGTATTTCCATGTGTACTGACATATAAAAATGTGCTCAGAATACATTTCACACTGTAAAGTTCACCACTTCGCAGTTGGGAAACACCACAAGAAATGTCACCTGTGCAGCACAGTTTAATCCTGTGTAGTGAGTACTGGAGCCCAACATCATGTCGTGCTCCTTTGCTCTGCATGAAGGCCACCTCATGTTCTGTGTGTTGCTGAGGGTGGGACCCCAGTGAAACAGGATCAGATGTGTTTTGATCACAGCTCATCCCAAGAAAGAGCCACTGCCCTGGCACTACCACCAGCTGCTCATCACCCCTTCTCTACCAGGGACATAATCACACTTTCTGATCTGCCAGCACAGCTCCATCTGTAGTCATTTCCTAACTCAAGCTCTGTCAAATGATCCAGTTTTTTGGGGGGGCAGCACGGGGGTGTGTGTGCTTTCAAATGGCAGTCAAAGCAGTGCCCACGCTAAGGCAGATCATTTATGCAAAGCCAAGGAACTGTGAGATGTGCTCTTCTACCAGCAGACCTGAGAGGTCAGCAACCTGTGAGACAGGATCTGCTGCAGCCAGTAAATTGTGTGTGATTGCACCATTAATGAGCTCCTGTTCAATATTTCTTTTTGCCATATTGCTCAAGGCATGATACCAAAGCCTTAGTAATGGTGCCACTCAAACCCTGTGGTGGAGACAGAATTACTAATATCCATAACACCCGCCACTCCAGTATCACAAATACCCATTTGTTCATTAATTTTAAATGCCCAGTTTGATTTTTACTTTCAGAAGCTTTAGCATTATACGCCACTTTACTTGAAAAGGGAACAACACATTGACTTTTGCTGCAAACATAACCATCAGCACCTGAAATCTGGAATACACTATATAAGAGACACACTTGCTTAAATAAGCTGTCAAACTGTCAAAGCTTGATTAACATCATGTAGAATTAGAGCAGAACCAAGATACAGCTCTGACAATCTCTAGTCTCCGTCCTCAGCTCTTTGTCTCATGCAATACCTATTTTCCAATTTCTATATAGAGCAAGGAAGGGGACCCTGGATCTGTCGCAGAGCAGATCTATCCTGTGCCTTCAGCAGTATCCTGAGGAAAAAAGGACGTATGATGATGCAGTTAAAACTGTAAGTCTCGGAGCTGAGAGCGTTTTGCAATCTTAATTCTAGCATTGCTCAAAAAGTAAGGACTTGATATTTTTAAACATTAACAAGGAAAAAAAATTTTTTTAAAGACAATTATTTCCTAAGTTTATAAAAACACACTGAAAGCCCAGAAATGTGCTTCTGTTTTCCCTCGGTACCCCAGCACACAGGAGCCTGCCTACTGTTCTCGAAGACGTCACCCACTTGAGCTAAAGGACACTTTCACTAGTTGTTGCCCATTGCCTGGCATACCTGACGGGCTCTCAGCTGGTACACACCTTTGTGTATGAGTGTGTGTCTACCTCAAACACACACACACTCTGCCAGTGGGTTTCAGTGCTATTTGCTGACACTGTACGAACCAAAGAAATACATGCTGCAAGAGGCACATTGAGTCATAGAATTATGGAATGGTTTCATATGAAAGGGACCTTACAGATTATCTGGTTCCAGCTGCTTTGCTAAGGGCAGGGGCACCTTTCATTAGACCAGGTTGATCAGACCCCCATCCAGACTGGCCATGTACACTTCCAGGGGTGGGGCAGCCACAGTTTCTCTGGGCAGCCTGTTCCAAGAGCCTCAGCACCCTCACAGTAAAGAATTTTTCCCTAATATCTGATCTAAACCTGCCCTCTTTTGATCTGAAGCCATTCTCCCTTGTCCTGTCACTACATGCCCTTGTAAAAAGTCCCTCTCCATCTTTCTTCTACGTTCCCTTCAAGTACTGGAAGCCCACTGTTAGGTCACCCTGAACCCTTCTCTTTTCCAGGCTGAGTAAACACATTTCTCTCAGTCTTTCCTTATAGGAGAGGTGCTTCATCCCTCTAATCTTCCTGGTAGCCTCCTCTGGACTCGCTCCAGCAGGTCCATGTCCTTCCTGTGCTGGGGACCTGTTGGAGCTGGATGCAGGTGGGGTCTTGCCAGAGCAGAGGGACAGAATCCCCTCCCTTGCCCTGCTGGCCATGATGCTTTGAATGCAGCCCAGGACATATTTGGCTTTCTGGGTTGGAAGCACGCACTGCTGGCTCATGTCCTGCCTCTCATCCACCTGCAGCCCCAAGTCCTTCTCAGCAGTCCTTCCTGCTCTTAGGTTGTTCATCTCCCAGCCTACCAGGGGTTGTCCCACCCTATGTGCAGGACTTTGCTCTTTGTCTTTCTTGTTAAACCTCACGAGATTACCATGGGCCACTTCTCGAGCCTGTCTAAGTCCCTCATGAGGGTACACTCAATCCCTTTGTCTGTGTCATTAATGAAGTTATTAAATAACACTGGTCCCAGTACGGACCCCTGAGGGACACCATTTATCACTGATGTCCATTGGGACACATGCTCTTCTGCTTTTCCTTCCTGAGCTTGATTGACTCTGTCCCACCCCACTATGATGTTCCTGCTTTGGTTCTTTTCCTTTGGCACTCCTCAGCCCTACCCATTTCTCCTTGTCAGCTGAATCTCTTCCTTCCTCCCTTCCTTCCTCCTTTGCGCTGTGAATCCCTATCTGCGGCTCTCTGCCAAACTACACTTTCCCCTGCCTGAGTCTCTTCCTCCCCTCAATCCTTCTGCTTCACAATCATCCCCTTGCTGTACAGTCTCCCTGCCTCTGATGAATGCTCTGCCTTCTGCCTCCTTGCCCGGACAGTCCGAGCTCTACCCCAAAGCTTCCTCCTAAAAAGTCTCTCAGCCCACCAAGCTGCCTCTGTAGACCCTTCATCCAGCTCCAGTCATCTGCCTTTTCTTACCCTGACTGCGTTCTCCTGTCCCACTGTCGTTCTGATTTTCCAAACAGTCTCACATTGTTGAACCAGTTCTCTCTCTCCCAGCTCCCATACTCATCCTCCTTTTCCATTTCCTTATCAAGCTTCTTCCTTTTAACTTCCTCTTTCAGCTTCAGTTATCCCTTAAACCCTGGTTCCCAGACTCCTTTTCCACAACTTCTCCTTTCTCTTGGAACTACCAACTGCTTGGCTGGTAGCACGTGGATTAATTACCAAAGATGGAAAGAAGAGGACTCAGTCTGGTTTTGTCCCTTCAGCTCAAGGCCTGAGTTGGAGCTGCTGCTGGCTCTGTCCTTACAGACATCTTAACCTGATCTCAGACACCTTAAATACCTTAGCACGTCAGCTGCACAAATAAAGTCTCTTGATTGCTTATAGTTTGAGAGCTTAAGCTCCAGTCCTCAGGGAATGGCAGGCCAGACCTTGGGGTCAGAGACCTGGCACTTACACCACTATAAAAATAGCCAGGACTATCTTTATCCTTCTCATACATTACTATAAAACCTGTATATATTGAGTATCAGTATCAGTTATCTGCCTGTACTTACATTAGACACTACAAAATATGCTTCAAAGGATGTACAATCTAATTAGACCAAAACAACCTGCCCGAAAAAACTAACCAGAAAAAACCCCCAAACACAGATGGAAGTGCTATTGCCTTAGCATAATTTACTAGTTTTGGACATACTCAGGGAATGCTGGTAGCTTGCTCTTCAAGGCCATTTACACAATGCTCTGAAAATCCCCCGAGGTTCCCTCCTGAGCAAGTGCTGAGAACCTGGAAGTACACAATAATGAGCTCCTACCGAAGAGCTCACACACTTGCGCAATGTGTGATGGAAAACATGCCACACTGACCCTCTGCATTCACATTCTCTTCACTCCTGCTGAGCTAGCAGAGCAATTCAGGCAGCTTAGGACTTCCCTTCCCAACCAGTGAGGTATGTCCACGTTGAAACTGAGGCTCAGTACAGTGCAAGGGGCCAAGTGAGTAAGCTCTGCTAATGTCTGTGGCCTTGTTCTTGGGAGCTGGCAGTAAGAAAAAGCAGCAGGAGCATGGGGAGCTGGGACACAGGGGAGCAGCAAAGACTCTGTCTGGCAAGATGAAATGGGAAATTTCAGCTGATATGGGCAAAGGTGGAAGTTATCCACCGGGGGCAAGGGCCGGGAGGAGAAGTGCTAAGAGGCTGGCTCCAAAAACGTTGGTAACCACTGGCCTAGAGACACTGGCAGCTTGCAGTAATTAATGTATTCCATTACCTCATGGTTTTATGCTTCAGATGCAGATTAATAGCATTCATTCAGAGAAAGAATGACATCATCTGCATAAAATCCTTTCCAGTGTCATAGAGTATTCTTTTGCTCTCTGATTATTGCTGGTCTACTGGATTAGTGATGGTGTTTCATATTTTGCTTTTCATTTTAAAAAACCTAAGTCCCTCAATCCTCCGTTCAAGCCTGTTTTGTAAGAATCCTCTTAATGGAGAATGGGACTTTGTATCAAAATATTTCTTCTGTCTTCTCCACCTCCGCATTCCTAGAGCAAACTTTCTGCAGAGGTTTTGTGTGTCTTCACAACCCAAAAGGAAGTTGTAGTGAGTGGGAATCAGTTGTGTTGCAAGTACCAAGCAGTAGCACAATAGGAAACGGCCTCAAATTGTGTCAGAGGAGGTTTAGATTGGACATTAGAACGTTGCCCAGCGAAGTGGTGGAGTCACCATCCCTGGAGATATTTAAGAGATGTGTAGATGTGGCACCTGAGGACATGGTTTAGTGGTGGACTCACTAGTGCTGGGTAAACGATTGAGCTCAATGATCTTAAAGGTCTTTTCCAACTTAAATGATTCTATGATTCAGCCTTCATCTTAGTAGGGTCATCTGGGGGCAGTTTGCATACTTGTGGGATCTTTTTTTGAGGAAAAACAGTCATTAGACTCCTACACACCATTCTGCGTAGGCAGCACAATCTAGCTCTGCAATTTTTTGATGCCACTGCCTTATTAAAAATAAATAATCTCCAAAGATAACAGGGCAAAGGAAATAAGACAGACAATAATCCTTTGGATAGAAAGTCTCTCATATGCTCGTGTACAACCTGATATCAAAGTATTGCCTGAATTTCAGAGACGTATGGTTTTTCCTCAGCATTTTCACAAAGCTTCCATTAAAAACCGATTGGGTTCACATACATGTGGCAGAAGAAGAGTACATATAAAAAATGAATGAGTGAAACAAATTCTAAATACTTTACTGTTTTATTTGTCTATTCATTTTTCAATCCATTTCTAATCTGAAACATGCAATTAAGATGCTGTGCTACCTGAAACAATAGGCAGGGTTTACATACAGCTGTCAATTATCACAGAAGGTGCTGGGAAACATTCTGTAAAGCTCTGTCTACACTACGCAAAAAGGAAATCACAGCTGCAGCTAAGCAAGCAACATAATAATAATTTCCCTGAAGTCATCTGCTTGAATTTTCAGATGAATTCACCATGAGCAGGCTTAAGTTCAAATAACATTCCTTTTCCATCAGCTTTCTGTCAGTTCAATAGCCCAGACTCTTGTGGAAAGGATACTTCCAGGACTTCAGAGCTGGGAAGATTTTCTGTGTGTCTGATTATTGTTCCCTTCTGTGGCTTGCAGACACACTGCATCTGAATTCATATAAATGACAAAGCTCTGTCTTTAAAAGGAAGGAGTAAGGCAATTCTTTCTATTATTTCCTCTAAAAAGATACTGTCTGTTCAGAAACACCTTACTTCCAGACTGTACTTCTCTCAACTAACCTAGTCCTTTCATGTCAGTGATCTTTCCACTGTTTACCCAGTGTTTGTACACCACTCCCATATCTCTTGCAGCATTGGCTTTGACAAGGTAAACAAGCTAAACTCTTCTGGTATCCTCCCACAGAAAGTTTCTAGATGGTCCAACAAACCAACCAACAAACAAAAAACCAAAAAAAAAAAACCCAGCCTGAGCAAAACCAAAACAAACTAACCCACTAAACCAACAAAAAAAAAATCACAAAAGCAGACCTGTATCCAGACCTACATATGGACATTTCCATCAAATGTCTGTCACCTTGCAAATAATATATAAATTCTTAGTACTGTTCTGTGTTGTTGCAAGAAAACAGAAAGGCCCAATGCTCCAGAGGGAGTGAAAAGACTACATGGTTTAAGCTCCTGGCTGAACATCAACATAGCCCAGTGCATGTTAGGCCTGTTTTTCAGAAATGTTAAACACCATCAGCCCTCCTTGACTTCAGGTGGAGTTGAAGATGCTCAGAGAAGGCCCTTAAAAATATGTTTTGGCTCTTGAGGTAGGTTTAGAATGGGTCTGTGGTCACACAATAGTCTAATGCAGCATCTCATGTCCTCAGGTACATTTATAGTTGAGAATGGTGGCAACCTCTCACATCCTTAGAAACCCTTTTTGCTCTTGCTGTCACTTGGCGCTCTCATTCTCCGTGTGAATCACAAGTGGTCAGAAACTGTCTGAAGGAAGTATTTTCTGCCCATTCGAGAAAGTTGACTCATCCACACTAAATCCTCCTGAAGAGACTGATTACAGAAAATGTCCAGTAGTTAATGCTACGTGACCTTGTGTTTTCAGAGACCTTTCCTGGGACTTGTGCTTGGGTAATGAATGCTATAGGTGAAACTGAGGTGAAGCTCTGTCTTTGGTAAGGGATTAGATGGGTCACTAGCACTTCCAATAGATTTACTCAGTGCAATAGATATGATAAAGAAAATAGTGCCAAGTGGCATAATTTTGACTGTTTATTATTAATGTTGGACAAAAGAAGGGGTTAGGGCTTACAAAATGGAGAGGAAAACTACTGGTCCATGTTGTAGGGTCAGGTCCAGAGATAAGAGGCTCTGCATTTCTGAGAGCAAGACCTCAGAAGGCACTCAAAATTGTTCAGCATGATGAGAAAACTGAGGCATGGTATGGCACACAGACATGTTATTGTTTTGCCTAGATCTGTATTTCTCTTGTGCTGCCTAAAATAGTGTTGAGGGAACTGTAAGGGGGAGGACTGGGATGTGGTTGGAAACCTCATGCAAAGGCTGCAGTATTCACTTCAGCTATCATGTGTCCCCGAGGAGGCAGCCTGCCAGAATACCCACAGAGCTGGTGCTCTGGGAAAGAGTTTGATTAAGCCATCAGGGAGTCTCTGAGACCTGAGACCAGTCTCAGGATCTGCATCAGCGACAGCAAACCATTACATGGAGGTCAAGTTCACCCTGGCTAAAGATCTGAGTTGGCACCAAAGGCAAATCAGATACAAAGTTTTTGCTCATAAACTTGGCACTCAACTCCAAAACTCCTACTGAATACCAAGGCTGACTGAATACCAAGGTCCCAGTTCTCATAAGGGGATGCTCAGAGAGGGTCTGCACTTGGGGAACACATATAGAAATCCGAAGACATGGAGCAAAGAGACACAGCAGACTGAACCAAGTCACACAAGGAGGAGGGAGAGAAGGGATACAACACCGAACTCTCCAGAGATCACCATGTGGACTTCTGGGGAATGATGAACTGAATAACTGATTTGCAGCCTTGCAGCTGCCTGGGAAAATGGGAGACCCATTTGAAATGTTTTTCAGGCTCACTGGTCCCAGTCCTGGCAGTCACATGGAAAGCCCTGGGATGAGAGACGGAGGGTTGCCAGTACCCTCCCTTGTTCAGCATCCTGCCAGAAATGCAGTGACCCAAGGGTTTTCCCTGTCATGGAAAAATGTTGAAATTTAGGTTTCATTCCAATTTGAAATGAAACCAGATTTTGCAATATCAAAATCCTCCACAAAATGAAATGACTTTTCATAGCACAGCTTTACTGATTGATGCAGACTGCATGTAACAGAGAAGAGCCTTGCTAAGCGGGCGTTTCAATCAGAATTTCCTGGTCTGTCACTCCCAAGAAGACAATTAACTGCAAAACTGATGGCTGCAGTTTTGCAGGAAGGTGGCGAGGAAGCGAATCGGGTGCAGAAGGTCACACGATGTCTGGGTGCTGCTGCTGATGTGACAGCTTCTCGGGAGAGGTCCGTTCGCAGGCTGCACCTTCCCTTTGCGGTGCTGCCGACACGCCTAGACTGTGATGAGTCTTTTCCTCGTGGACACGGGCACAGTTACCTGGCTCTTTTGGCTTAGAGGTGTTCACACTGCAGGTAGCAAAGCTACGATTGGGGTTAGCTGAGTTCACCAGTAAAAGTATCTGATTTAAGGTGGACAGGAAATATAAAGTGAGGGTGGAAGAGCTTTGTCGATGAAGGACCATGGCATCAAATGTTTTTGCACAGAAATTCTATTTATCACCATTAAGCACACGCACATGGCTCCAGTTTTTACAGCAGTTGCCCAACTTACCTGCTGTGTGTGGATGATAAGATACTCGCCTGTGAGGAAGATTCAATTAATTCTACTCTGCAGTTAGTTTGGTAAATTTGTTTGATAGTCTGGTCTGAGCGACACAGTGTTATTAATATCTGCGGGAGGCACAGGAGAATGCTGCAGAGTAATATTTCTGAAACAAAGGCTCTAAGACACGATTGAGACAATACAACTTCTTCCTTGTTGTACAAGATGATTACTTTAAACTCACTTCTCTTTAAATATCAAAAGTCAGTTGCACAAGGATGGGTAAAAATACTTATTTTTACTATTTATTTTACTGGGAAAAGATTAGAACAGAATAAGCATAGACTTTAAATGATGTTTTTCAGAAAATACAGCTTACAAAACAAAGAAATAGGCTTGTATGCCTTTTTTCATATCTTCACCTCTGGAAAAAATCCTGAGTTTAACTAGGTGTATGTGTTGTCCTTGCTGTTGTGTTGTTATCTTGCTGGCTTTTTTCATGTTGTTAATTCATTTACCTCCAGCAGTTACAACAAAGGGGACAATCTTCTTCCCCACAAGAAGACCAGAAAAGGGTTCCCCTTGAAGGAATTCCCCACGTAAGGAAACTGAGGCATAACCTGTTCCTTCAAGCTACCCAAATACAGGGAGCACAGATTTCCCACGGGTTTTATTTAAACCATTTGAATTATTTAAATAATAAAATATATTAATAATAAAAATTAACTCATGACAATTTAATTATTCTTGGGATATCCAGTGGTAATCTATTCCAGATTTTCTAAAATCTGTCAGTCTGTAGGTATTTATAAGTATGGCTTATGGTTCTCCATTATCCTCCAAATTCTGATTTTCTGGATGCCGTTTTACAGTGAGAGCCCCAGCTCTGCATCCCATACTTAAACCAAGCACTTGCATTAGACCTGGACCTCTCTACTGTGGCACCCAGCTTGCATCAATATGGTCAAGGCCAGTGAAAATATGCTCCCAGCAAGGTTTTCTGCAGACAGAAAGGAAGAAATCTGTATTGAACAAAGTAAGCAAGAAAATATATTCACTACTTAAAAATCAATATTCTCTGGGAACTTCACCTCATCCTTAAGGTATCTAATTATTTCAGAACTTCCATTCATGGTGACACGTAGTGTTGAAGGGAGGAAAGCTAACAGGAACTGTTTGTCTTCCTTTATCCTGCAGAAAGGTCAGGTTTAAGAGTCATATTTGTTACAAGCACACTCTTTCCTTCGGGAAACATCACATATTTAATCCACTTTGTATCTTGCCACCAAGACAGTTACTGTTTGGTGCAATACGCATCTTTTCAGTGCAGTCTGGGATCTCAGTTTAACCAGAAATAAACAACAAAAAAAATTCAAGGGAGTGTTTCTCTTTGGCCAAGATGGTAAGGCACGCAAAATCCAGGCCTGATTGTAGCCCACTCCTCTTCTACTCTACCAGAATACACAACCATTACAGAAAAACAAAAAAAAAAAAAAAAAAAAAAAAAAAAAAAAAAAAAAAAAAAAAAAAAAAAAAGAGCACAGTGATTAACACAGTGAGCTCATTTGAAAAACATCTGAACAGTTTCTAGGAGTATTTCCACTGACCTGCTCTTTCATACCAGACATGTTTTGTTCCCCTCCTCCTTAGGCTGCAAGCTGTCTGTGAGTACTTATATGTGAGTAGTAGTCCACACCGGAACAGCAACTTTTCTCTGGGGACTTTTAGGTGTCTGCACAAGGTGTGGAGGTCTTCGGTTTGTCCAAAGAGGAGTTCTTCCAGGACAGACCAATTAGTCGCTTTAATCAAGGAGAAGGAAATGCAGCTACCCATTCTCTATCTTTTTCCTCCTTTTCTATTATTTTGTTGCAATTTAACTATACACTGAGTGCTAGGCAAAATAAACACCCCCCATGGAATTTTAATGAATGAGAGAGTAAACCCCAGAACTTTACAAAATAGGTAAATAAACTGAGAATTCTCTCAGGTGTGCTGGTGGAATTGTGGAGTAGCCTAGATGAAATTATTGAACTAATTCCACATGAAGGAGTAAGAATGAATTAGGTTCCACAGTGCTAGAAAGGACCAAAGAAGAGGAAGGGTCAGATAGGATGTCCTGGTTTTGGACAGGTGTCTGCTAAGGAAGGCAGGAGTCCCCCTCCCACCCCGGAATGGAAAAAATGTAACTCCCTTCCTCCCGAACTATTATAATTTTGGAAATGAGGGGCTTTCAGGCAATTATATCAGAAATAGGAATAACAGGTCTTTACTTATATATATATATATATATGTACAACAAGGCAAAGCAAAAAAAACCCCCAACAATAACTAAGGCAGTAACAAGTAATAGGAATCAGACCGCAGTGACGGCTGCTGGGGCTGTCAGGCACTCTCCCTTTTGCTGCAGCGATGGCCGGAGCTGGCAGTGGTGCTCCGGAGCGAGGTCGGGGAGCACGGGGGGGGGGGGAAGCTTAACTTGCCCAAGCCGGGAAGGGATGGGAGGAAATTTCAGCAGCCCCTGGGCAGCCGGTCCTGGTGCTTTAGCAGGATTCCCTGGGAGCAGTAGGCTGGAAACGGCAAGGATGGATGCAGAAAAGTATCCCGGGTGGCAGGCGAGATGCACAGAACTCCGAGGCCGCAGCCGGAGACTCCGGGACCCCTCGGCAGGCAAGGGGTGGTGCCCGCAGTGCTGTGTCTCAGCGAAAGCTCCAAAAGCAGCGGTGAAGAGATAGCAGAAGTAGGGCAGGGCAGAAGGACAAAAAAACAGCAGAAAACACGGCCTCGCAGCGAGATGAACTCTCTCCACGGCGGCTGCAGTCTCTGCTCCCTCCAAACGCCAGGAGAGCAATGAATCCCAAGCACCCTACCCCACCTCTCTTTTTTTCCAGTTCTAAATCTCGAGATTTCTCTGCTCCCCCACCTGAGAAGACGCCACCAAGACCAAAAAAGGGACAATTGGGCCCCTCCCTTGTGGCTGGCTAGGTCCTTTGTTTTTCTTAAGTACCCCAGCAATCGCCCCTTAACATGGGGAAAAATTCCTTTGAGAGGAGAAGAAAAGAACACATACACATACAAAAAGAAAACTTTCTCAACCCCCAACATAGGATTAAGGATGGTGATACACAGACTTTGTCATAGTAGCATAAGAATGAAACACAGACAAAGGGAATCAGCCACCCTCACTCACACGCAGGGCTGCTGCACTACTGGAGAGTGTTGTTACTTGGGTGAAATACTCGGCATTGCCTTATGGGGTGTGCATGCCTGCAAAGTTCAAATATTTTATGTAAGACCTATCTGGCCTGGAGGGAAATTCCTGCTGCCCCTATATTTAACTTGCATTACAGAAGGCCAGTAAAATTCCCCTTGGATTTAACTGTCTCAGTAACAACTGTCCAAATTTAGCAGGCAGCATTTTTTTTTTAAGAGTCTAGGGCAATCCGAAGGAATTTTACTAGATTAAATAATATTTATCCTATGCTAAAGTGGGATGCCTCTTGAGAGGAGCCTGGCCTGTGGCTGGGAAGGGGGTGTGAAGGGCATCTGGACCCTCACAAGTGACCCCCCCCTCTGGATCAAGCACTGTGGCCAGGCAAGGGCAGCTGCCATGCTGGCAGCAATCTGGGAAATGTTCCCAGCTGCATCACTTCCTCCAAAGTGGGGAAAGTGCTCGTGCCTGTGTCTTATTTCTGTAGCAGCATCCCTAGACACCCTAACCCATTCAAGGATGAGCTGAATGGGGCTCTGAGCAACCTTATCTAGTGGATGGTGTCCCTACCCACGGCAGGGGGTTTGAACCAGATGTTCTTTGAGGTCTCCTCCAACCCAAACGTCCTGTGATTCTGTGAAGAGGATTCACACCAGGCGCATGCCAAGGGGCAGCCGTGCCTCGCTGGGGCAGGGTGAGGGGCAGAGATGTGCAGCAGTGGGAAGGTCCACCAGCACTTGCGGGGCAACACCAGCCTTGGCAGCACAGCTGAAGGTTCCCCACTGTCACTTGTGGGGGACAGAGTGCAGCTGTTCCTTGTCATCTCTTCCTCTCCCTCCTTCAGAGGCAAGCCATGTTCTCATCAATCCCTTTGGCAATTGCAGAGCTGTTGGAGGTGACACTACAGGGGAGGATATCTTGTGCTCCCAACTTGTGCTGTGCTGCACCTCAGCTACACTGACGCCACCAAATTACAAAACTGTTGAAGTGGGCAGGGACTTTTGGAGATCATCCAGTCCAGCCTCCCTTCTCAAAGTAGGGACAACTATGAGCAGCTTTTGAGAGCCATTTTTAGTTGAGTTTTGAAGGATGGAGATTTCACAACCCCCCTGGGCACCTATTCCAGTGTTCCACTTTCAGAGTGAAGAAGCTTTTACTTAGGCTTACATGGATGTTCCTGTATTTCAGTGTGTGCCCATTCTCTCTTGTCCTGTCCCTGGGCACCACTGAAAAGAGCCTGTCTCTTCACATCTTTCCTTCAGATATTTGTACACACAAGGCCCATCTAGAGCCTTCTCTTCTCCACATGAAACAGTCTCAGCTGTTTCAGGACAGAATGCAGGTGCAAGGCACAGCCATACAACCATACTGACCAGTCAACAGTTAATGCACAACCTCCCCTTTTTATACCTTTTCCCTGCTATTTTCCCATTTTTGTTCCTGCTAAAATCATCTAACCCCCTCCCTTGTGCTGCCTATCACATAACCTAACACACTAATATCGCTGTAGAAGGCTATCAGATTGTTCCTGGATGAGTTCTTCCATTATCTTTCTGGGGATCTAAGTGAGGCTGACTGGCCTGTAGTTCCCCAGATCCTCCTTCCTAAAGACAGGGAGTGCCTTTTTTTTTTCCCTTCCACTCCTAAGATACCTCTCCCAAAAGCCAGGAGCAGCTTCTGAGTTTGTCAGCCAGCTCCCTCAGTGCCTGTGAGTGCACCCTGCCAGGTCCCATGGACTGAAGTGTGTCCAGTTATAGTGCTCCCTAACCCAGTCCTCTTGCACCGAGAGCATGTCTTTCTTGCTCAGGGCTTTCCCTCTGGTCTCAGGGCCCTTGGATTGCTGAAGTCCAGTCTTACAGTAAAATACAGCAAGAAGAAGGCATTGAGCTTTTCCAAGCCCTCTGTTACCAAGTCTCTTGCCCTTCTGCCCCATACAGCACCAAGCCCATATTTTGCCTGGTTTTCCTTTTCCTGTTAATATACTCAGAGAAGCTATTCTTGTTACCCTTCACCTCCCCTTAAAGATTCAACTCCATATGGGCTGACTTTTCTTACCCCATCCATGCGCTCTCACTCTCTGTATCTCTGTATTCCTCCTGGATCACCTGCATCTGCTTCCACTTTTTGCATACTTCCTTTTCACATTTTAATTTGGTAAGGATTTCCTTGTTCATCCATGCAGATCTCCTGCCACCTTTGCTTGATATCCTGCTCATTGGGATGGACCATTTTGGTGCTGGGAACAGACGATCCTAGAAAATCAGTCAGTGCCCCTGGACCTCTCTTCTCTCCAGGCATGTTTCCTGTAGGATCCTTCCAAGCATATCCAAGTCCAAAGCCTGCTCTCCTGAAGACCAGGGTTGTAAAGTTGCTTTGAGCCTTATTCCTTTCCCTCAGGATCCTCAACTACAGCATATCAAACGCTGAAGAGCAGACAAGCACCTTGTTCCCAGCTTGGGTTCTGGCATGAGATGCATGTGGAAAGCCAATTCTTCATGTGCTTGAAACGAGGAAAAAGATTGAGTCTAAAAATAACAATAATAAAAATGATAGATCTTCCTTTGGAAATGCTGGCTGAAACATTTGTTTTTGTCTTTTTTTTTTGTTCCCAAATGGCTTTTATGAGAGTATTTCTTAGTGCTTTTACATAACATTTTATATTGTGTTAAATCACTGATCAGATTTCTTTGAAGAGAATCCTTGTGGGGCTTTTGCAATGCTAGAAAAAGAGGAAAAAAAAGGAAAGCATATTCTTTTCTTTCTTTCCAGTTGGAAAAAGTCAACCCAAATCAACAGGGAGATGGTTTAATTTCAGGCTCCTAGAGAGATACTAGAAACACTGGCAAGGAGGAGAAAAATAACTTTAAAAGGTACAACCGATACTTCATGTTCATTCTGGATGTTTTGCATTGTTTTCCTTGTCGACTAAAATGGTGTCAACAATTTTTTTTAAAGATGCAAATTTAAAATATCCAGCTCAACCAGATCTAGAGCCTTTGTTAGCAAGGAAGAAAAGGCCGGTGTTCCTGAGAGGAGACACAGCATGATGAATTCAGACTGCTACCACTGCCCTGGTTTTTGACATACACAGCTGAACCAGGGAATTTTTTATTTCTTTTGATGAGTGTAAGAATAAGTTTTATTAAGGTTTTTCTGCTCAGTGCTTATGGTTCTCAAACTATATACATCTAATAGCAAGCTATTTAAACTGGATTTCACATAAAATTTGTACAAAATAATCTGAAATTAGATGAAGAATGTACATCATAAATATGGCCAAAAAAGTCTGTAAAACTACACAAAGCAGTGATTGTGACTAAAAGGCTTACAGAGGTTTCTGGCAAATGTGGCAAGTTTTGGAATCTGTAAATATGTAAACACGGGTCGAAGCAGGTTTCATCTCAAATGGTAAAACTGGCATGTTAATATCACCAGGCAGATTTTCCATTCTGTCTTGTGGCCTTTGGGAACAACAGTATAGAAAGATGAAAGAATACAATTGCCCTTTCCATGGGCATGGGCATGGTGGACCTCTAATCGCCAATTTGTGTGTGGTGCTCATTTTGGTACCGTCAGGAATACCATCTCTGTCTGCTCTGGCCCCTGACTGAACACTGTCCAGTTTTATTTCCTGCTTTCCAACACTTCTCTGCAAATAGTTTTCATTTTAAGACCAAAGTGAAAATAATTTAAGAAAGACTTAGTACTCAATATCTTTACTGAAATAAATAGCTTTTTCTTTCCTCAAGAAAGCTCAACGGCTTCTCTACGGGGGAATAACTGAGTGCCAAATTTTATTCTTATCATTGCCTCAGTTTGGCATCTTCACTTAAATGTCTCACAAGCTGAGTACTGGTCCACGACAAACACCCTTGACTGGATTTCTAATTGAAACCATTAATATTTTTTGAGTTCTATAATAAAAAATAAATATAATACAAATCAGGCTGAAAATTTGGGGTTTTTTTTAGTATCTAAAAGTAACTCTTAAACTTGAGAGAAAGAGTTGTTTTTATTCACTGTATAAGCCACTGGAGCACATTCCAGCACAGATAAATGAAATGTCTGCTGCATTAAACATAGATAGCAAAACACAAAGAAGTCTGCTTACAAATCCAGGGAGATTTTTGTGCATAAAAGCAAAGCCGCTGAAATTCTAACAGGATTAAAAATTGGAAAAATACGCAATTACAATCTAGTATTTCATAAAAAACAATTTTAAATTATTCCACCCTTTTAAAATACTGGTGCCTATTAAAACACAGACATATTCACGTGGCTTTCAAATGCATTCCAATAGAGAGTAAACTGAAAAGTCCCTGCATTTCATCACACAATAGTCAGAAGCAAAAAATGATGTCTCATTCTAAGCACTCATTAAATGCAGAAATATGCACTGAGGATGTAAATGTTGTATAGATTCTCAGGGAGGTTTGTAATTTATAGTCAGAATTAAGATTCCTATTAAATACCCAGCTTCAA
>VYZQ01055793.1:140101-169499 GCA_013400655.1 Mystacornis crossleyi
GTCTGCTTACAAATCCAGGGAGATTTTTGTGCATAAAAGCAAAGCCGCTGAAATTCTAACAGGATTAAAAATTGGAAAAATACGCAATTACAATCTAGTATTTCATAAAAAACAATTTTAAATTATTCCACCCTTTTAAAATACTGGTGCCTATTAAAACACAGACATATTCACGTGGCTTTCAAATGCATTCCAATAGAGAGTAAACTGAAAAGTCCCTGCATTTCATCACACAATAGTCAGAAGCAAAAAATGATGTCTCATTCTAAGCACTCATTAAATGCAGAAATATGCACTGAGGATGTAAATGTTGTATAGATTCTCAGGGAGGTTTGTAATTTATAGTCAGAATTAAGATTCCTATTAAATACCCAGCTTCAAATCTCCTTGGACAGAGTCTCTCCATAGATTTCTAAAAGTGTACATTTATGGAGTAAACAGAATATTTAATGGCTGCTAGCAGTATTTCAGATTTGTTATGCTTATGACAGCTGTGGTCATCAAATATTCATGCTGATGGTTCTTATGCAATGCTGACAGCTTTCTAACTTGTGAAATAAGTAATGGGTGAGTGGGAATTGATGAGATAAGTAGACTGCTTTATCTAAGAAGGGTGACCAAGCTTTTCTGTGGCAGCAAGAAGATTAAGAGTTACAATCTCCGAGCAAGAAGGAAAATTTGAAGGTGTATTTCTTCAGATTGCAAACCAGACACATCTCTTGATCTTGCCATATGTTTTCTTATTCTTCTCACTCTAACTATCCTTTTGAGCCCCTGGGATTTATTTCTTGGTGTCAGGGTCAAGCAGTGGAAAAACGGCTCAGGAGTTTCTGCTACCAGGCAGGCTGGACTGAGATACTGGGTCATTTCAGTCAAGCTGGGGGAAGAATGATAACACATACATAAACCAGTCCCATATTTCTTACTTAGGCAGTTTGCCCTTGCTCCAGTGAGGGCAAATAAAGGATTTTACCTCTTTAAGGCACATAGGGGATGGTCCATTAGAGGTTTTGTTGTTGGNACTTGGGAAGTGCCTTAGAACCGACTGAACAATAAAAATGAGGGGTATAGTCAGAACGTCTCCTTCTTGTCTCATGGAGTTTTCTTCACAGCATAAACTATGGTTTAGTGAGAATGTGCAGTACTAAAAGTTTGCACCAAAATTCCCTTGCTGGAAGTTGCACTGCCACAATACAAATAGCATTACAGGACACACAAGAAATTTTGTAGTAGGTAACTAAGGGGTGCCTTCCTGCTAGAGGAAATTCTTTCTAATGCTCCAGTGGTCTAATGTTCTTCACTTCTTGAAGAAAGAGGATCTGTGTTCTTGCCCAAACTAAGCTGTTTTCCTCTTCTCTCCCTGAAATCTATGTGCTCTATCTTTTTAGACAAGGGATAGCTCAAATTCAATGTGATATCCCAGGTGAAGTCATATTCATCACTCACATTGTTCTAAAATCACTTCAATTTTTAAAATTGTTCACTATTTACAAAAGGCTGTCACAGACATGTAAGATATAAGGAAAATGAAAACCACAGTCATCTACTGCTCTGTGTTCTCTTCCAAGTACAGATTTGTTTCAAAAAAGAAAGATATTCCATCCATCCTTTGACATACTCTATGTTCTCTTGGGCTTCCTCTCACCAAATGCCAAACCCAGAGGAAGCTGCTACCTCAACTCTGTTCTGATTTCTGCAGCCTTTCTGCAAACATTCTCTCACTACAGTTCCATAATTCTATTTTGTCTTTTCTTCCCCGGACCAGTTGAAGTTGGCAACTGTAGATCAGCAAATGTTCAAAGACAGAGGGCCAAAGAAAAATACCCTGAAAAGCCTAGCTTCTAGACCCTAGTAGTGATAATGGGTTTTGCAAATGTCTTCTGGAAAAACAAATCCATCCATTCTCTCCATTTATCCTCCACCATTTTGCCTATCTACCTTCCACTCCCAATTACAAGTTTCCTTTTGAACACCTCTTACAATAGCATCTCCTTACTCGGTATCTGATTACCGCGTCTTCCAGGTTTTCTGTGATCTGTTGTGGTTTCACTTACCAAGTTCAGAGAAAAGACTTCATGGTTTGCAGACCTCTTACTTCCTAGAACTTTCCAACACCAGGCATTTATGACAGCTTCTGGTATCCCAGGGTAATGCCTGTTTGAATGACAGATGAATGCTTCTATTAACTCAGCCCTTTCGTCATTTACGTTTCAGCAGGCTCCAGAGTTCTTGAGATTTTCTGCTCTCCACTTCGTCCAGTTCTTTCAACACTTTCATTTTCCACAGTTTTTAATAGTACCTCTAAACATCATCCATAAGAAAGAAAAATAAATCTGTCTTGAGTAGATGCCTACTCAGTTCTTCAGTCACATCTGAAGTGACCCTTTGAACTATCTGTGCTCTCACTCTTTTCCAAGTTCTGTCCTTCTGATGCACTTCAAGGATGTGCTGATGTTTTTCTGTTGTGTACTTCTTCCCGCCACCACCAAATACTTGGCCTTTCCATTTCAGCTCTTCTGATTTCCTCCTTATGTATCCCCCACTGTAGTTTAACTTGTTTTTATCGGGTTAATACAGTAGCATTTTCACTTTTGGATGGTTTGGTTGAAATAACTTATTGACCCTTCACAACCAGATGTTCAGTGATATTCCTGCTTTCTAAGGTTCTGTGTTGGGTGGGGTTTTTTCCATGTTTTTTTTTTCCCCTCTGTAGGATCTAAAATGTTTGAATATTTCTTTGCTTTTAATCTTCTTTTTTAAAATTGTTCTTCTAAAATACTGTTACTGGACCATGCCAGGATATATTTCCTTGCCCAAAGATGAGGAACATAGTTTAATGGCCAGCAGTTCTGTTTAAAACCAGATTTATAATTTATCAGTGTAATATAACATACTGGAATAGACTTTGACTACTATTTTATTCTTTAAGACATCTAAAAATTCTCCACGAGCTCCTGTCTTCCACAGGGTAGACTAAGTCCACGTGCTGAACTGTGGACTGCTGAACTACGCCCTTTCCCCTCATCTTCTTTTTGCAAAATCTACATGGATGAAAAGTTCAGCAGCTTCCAAATTAGCTTTTATAATGGGAATTTGTACTGGAGGAAAATTGGTTCCTGGTGGAACAACAGCTGGCCAACACACATGCATCTTTTTCCAGTGAGGTTTCTGCTTTCTCCTTCAGGTGGTTTACGGGCTTTATATAATAACTCATGTGTGAAAATACTTGACTGGCAGTAAAACGTGACCGAGAATTTATCAGTGCTATTCCTGCATCTAAATCACAGGTCTGTAATTAGGGTTGTGAAAATGAGCAAAAGCAGCGAGCCAGCTTCCCACATAAGACTTTGCTTTTTGTTCTTGTGCTTAGCCTAATCATATGGAAAAATCCTTTGCATTGTCCTACACAATATTTTTATTTCTTTTCCTAGAAAGGCCAAGCAATCTTGCACAAAATATAAAGCTGTTTAGCCACGGTCTACTGGAAATTCTGCAAACCCATATTAAGTTTGGAAAGATGTGTTATAATAGAGACAGGAAAATACATGTGATAGAAGGTAATGCAAAAAAAGGTACAGCAACTTTTGCAATTTTAAAATTGATTCACTTCTCACCAAATCAGCATCAGTCAACTTATCAGCTGAAATTAATAGAACTACACAGCTGTCCAAGTGGTGCTAGCAAGAGAGGGATTCAAAAGACCACTGTTCCTCTAGTTTCTCACAATGGAACGAATCAGGACAACTCCACTGCAGCCAGCAGAGCAAAACTAGAGAGGAGAAGCTGCGCCTTTAGGGGTGAAGAACAAGAAAAGAGCGTATGCATGGCCTCTAAGGCAGCGACCACCTCCTCTTCCCCACACAGATAGTGCCTTGAACATAGCATCCCTCATGAAGAGTTTTGCCGGGCTGGCAGAACAGATGGGAATAGCAACAAGAAAGTGACAGCAGCCTTTGGTACACGTTCCTGTGGAGAGCCATATAAACCCCTAGCAGTCAACGTTTAGGTGGGTACCAACAATTTGCTGGCTCAGATCCTTAGCACAAGCAGCTGGCCACCTCTGAGACTTGAAGGAAGCAAGCACAGCCAAACTGAAATAGCTTGGATACTCAATGATGTGCAGGAATGCTTCTCAATAAACAATCCCATTTGGCTAAGAGGAAAATGAATACTAATAAACCAGCTGAAGCACAATAATATAAATTATTTCTAAGATGCTGAGGAAAATGCAGAAGTGTTTTACTAAGAAAGACAGACCACGTGGATGGAAGGACTGTATTACATGCTGTGGCTCTCCTTTCCTGATGATGAATTACATCCACCCCATTCTTTCCTTTTCTTCCTCTCTGTCTAAATCAGTTAGGACAATGATACTTCAATACAAGGAAATAAATCTTTCGTTAATAGTGTATGAAGGCATTAACTTATCTGTAGCACACTCACTCTCAGTATAATTTCTCAGTGTGATCATTCCCTATTCTTCTGCCTTCTACCTCTATATTCCTGTCTTCACTATTCTTCATTTATGACTTTTGTGACTCGACTAATTTTTAAACATGATATGAAATAAATACTGCTACAATATGTCCGAGTGACAATTACACTACTTACTAGGTCAAGCCACTGTGGATGCTGAATGCCTTCTCTGTGTGAACACACCACAATTGTATTTCAGAGGTATTGATGATGTTTTGCCTTTCTTCCTTCCTCTCCCCTCCCATGGTTTACTGTTAATTTTTTTCCTCCTTTTTGCTGTTTTATATTCTGGCTGAATATAATTTTTAGGAAATTTCTCTAAAAGGTTATTATTGGAAAGACAGTTCCACACATGCCAGTTTCTAGCCAAAGAATACAAGATGGATAACAACCATTATATCACACATATTACCCATGTTTTCAAATGAATTTTAATAGATTAAGAAAATATGAGGCATATCTTGCATTATCACTTATGACAGCTCTCTTTGGTAGAAACAGATCAAAACTGAGAGAATAAATTATTGCAATCTCTTGAGGTAAAAGGTATGTATCCACTGTAGTTAAAATAAATATTTCCTCTTTCTATGTACTGATTCTGCAAAGTGCAGTACATAAGGGCTCTGTAATCCCAAAGTTATGCAGATGCTCAGTCGTGAACCTACAGCTGGTCCGATGGCAGTCACAGCCAGAGAGGGACTGGGGATGCAGCCTGGGTCCTCCAGTTCCTTCCCAGGGTTGTGTGAAGGGAGAGACATCACCAGACACACATGGCAGCGACCAGTTTCCCACCTGCTCTGCAAATGGGGAACAAATCCTCTTCTGAATAAGAGCAGGGAAGGTGGCCACTTTTCCCACCCTTCCCACAAAATCATCTCCCTGAAACAACTGACAACCTGCCATCGCAGGGAAAAGAGCGAGACATCTGCCTGTAGTAATATCATCTTGAATTGTGAATTAATCAAGTCTCAGAAGTTGAGCTTAGGTGTTGCAAGCTTCTCTGGGGAGCTCAAATTTACCTGAAAGAACTCAAAGAGTTTTAAACAAAATTATAGCTACAATTTAGCAAAGGAAATGTGTGTAGTTATGTTTCTTATTGCTGGAGTGATGTAAAATTGAAGCGAATTTTCAATGTAATTCATTCAGAATGATTCTTGTTGAGTAATTATCTTCAATAAAGATCTGTCAATACAGTTTCAAGCTATTGTCACTTTGTATCAAATATAAATTAGACAGTATAATGAATTCAGGTGCACCTAAGCTCAATGTCAGATGAAATTCTTCTATGATAATCAAGTGAAATAATTGGTCTAAGAAGATAAAAACAAAACCATTTAATGCAGTAACAGTAAAACTCCCTCTTTCTACATTAAGATAGCATAGATGATTTTTCAAAATCATCTGGATTTTACATCTCAGATAAATTCTATCTAATAAAACTTTCAGGATTGTTTGTTGGAAAGAAAGAGCCATTATGTTTGCTGGTGTAAAATAGCACAGCTTTAAAATAAATAAAATTAGGTCTATTTAAACTGGGTGAAGATTTGCCATAGAAACACTGATTTAAGCTTGTCAAGGTGTTTAGATGAAGGCTGTGTAACCAGAAGGTGTGCTGCCCAAGGGGCTAATTTAGCAATGTTAATATTTTCTGAGACACAGAGACAATTGCTTAAATACTTTTTCGGTTGGGGCATCACCAGCTGATGCATGGTCTGACACATCTGAGCAAGAAAGGGTGTCAGCTCAGCAGCTATTATGACCAGACCTGGAAAATGAGACGGTGCTGAATCAGAGATTAGGTCACAGCTCCCATCAAGACTAAGGGCAACTGAGTATCTTTTTCCAAGAGGCAAGTTTTTCTGACCTGCTCAGTGGTTTATAGCAAATGGACACAAAGCAGCAGAAGCTCACTGTCCTCCATACTGGCCTCTGAAGCCAGCAGTGGCACAGCCATCAGGTTGTTATTTTAACAACCTTTAAAGTGCTAAAAGTAGGCAATATTTTTTTTTTAGGAAATAGAATCTGTGCTTTTAAGTCCATGCATTGTTATTCTGCTGTCTTTATTCTATCTCTAACTCTTTGAGTGTTTCTCCAAGCCAGGCTGCCACAGATGATGTTTAAATTTGCCCTGCATAACCACAACTCAACCCCTTTTGTTTCTTAATAGAAAATTAAGCTAAAACCCACTGCTTTTATACATCTATAGTTAATAAACAGAGAAAACCCAAAGACTGGAGAAAAGGGGACACGTTTAAAGGCTCTTTCTTTAGAAGCACAGCAGCAAACTGAAACATGGATGATCCAAAGCAGAAAAGCCAGCAGTGTCAAGCAGTGCCGTACCAGAGATCTGAAACCAGCATTCAGCTCTCCCAAAACAGCATAGAAACTACCGAGAGAGGCCTGTCCTGACTCTAAGTAAGAGGGAGTGATGACAGTGGGGTCCTGAAAGACAAATGACTGTTGAAATGGCTTTTTTTTTTGAAGTTACTAATAACTTTTCTAAAATCCTCCACAAAATGTGGTCTCCTCCAGTGCCAGTACAGCTTATGTGTGTAAAATAAGATAATGCACATGATGGGAGGAGTGTCTGTCTAGTAAATACAGCTCATCTCTCCAAACAGATTCAGTAACAAAGCATTTTTAACAGCAGTTTGAGCAATCGGATCAATCCTAAATGGGGGACTGGCGCTGAGGAGGCTGAGAGCTCTCAACTTCCACGTATGTCCCTGGGGACATCCAGAGCCTCGCTGGGTGAGGTCTCTGCTCTGTCTGCATTTGGGGATCATTGAGGTGGATGCCAGCAAAACGCTTAAGACACAGGCAAGCATTTTGTGTGAGTCTGCACAGGCACATGCTGTTAGGTTAGCTCCTTAATGCTTCGCACCTGACATGAAGACTAAATTATGCTGCAATTTGCAATTATTTCTCTTCCTGACTATTTAAATCTGTGCTTTCTGTTTGCTGTAAATCCCTGCTTTGCTGTGCAGTGTTCCTTGGCTTCAGTTGCTCTATTATTAGTGATAGACTTACTTGTGCAGTAAATCAGCTCAGACAGAAGGACTGCAGAGTTATTCTTACACTTACCCTCTGCCTGACCAGGGACCAGCAGGAGTCACATATATCCAAGTATCCAGTAAAGCTGGTTACCCACAGTTCAAAGCAAGAAATGACCTGGAGTGCATTATTTACTTGCACTTGTGCCATAACAAACTGTGTCCCAATGGAGAAAAGCAATCCTGTTTTGAGAGACACTGGAGCAAATATTGATTAAACCCCGTTTTCTTGCCTGCATTTGATATTTTAGAGTAGGGTAGTTAGAATTTCTGCTTTGCTGCTTCTTTTACTTGCATACTCATCATATTTTTCCTGTACCCAGACAGAGTAATCTGGAAAGATTGTTTCCTCTGAAACACTTAAGTGACCATCTATGTGTATAAAAACACAGATTTACTTATGCTTTTGCAGACTGCAATGTAAGGCACCATTTTTATAATCACGGGAGAGTGAAACAATGGAATTCCTTTAACTTTTAGCTGGGCACAAAGGAGGTTACACTCCACATTGCCTTTAATCTGCTTTTATGAAACACAAATCTGCAGTGGTATTGGCATTCAGTAGCACAAAGGTAGGTAGTATAAAATTGAAAATTATAAACTCCTGAAATTATTTTCCCTAACATAAATTTTGAAGCTGGTTGAACAGCATCGAAAAAAAAAAAAGGTAAACAAAAATATGTAGCAAAACCAAGAATATTTGCCCAATAATGTATAATCTGGTTAAAAAGTTCTTACCTTTTGTGAAAGCAGAAGTGATCTAGTGAAAGAAATTATTACAGCACACAGAACTAGAGCAATCTGAGGTAAACTGTTCCTTTCTTGGAAATTTGGGTGAATCAGTACCGTGACCTGGGAGCACTGTGTACATTTATAAAAGCACGTGCCACACAGGCTGGACTCACAAATGAGCATCTGTCACTGCTGGTGCCCAGCCACAGGGCTGGGCTCTGAGCTGAGCTTGGCCACACCAGCACTGTGGTCCCTCATGACATCTGTTCACCAGCAGACATCATCCCCTTCCTGCAGACACCATCCTCTTCCAGCAGACACCATCCTCTCTCCGACTCCTTCCCATCCCTAAAACACTGCACAGAGGGGGAGAGTACTGTTGATCCCTGTTTGCACAGGGACTTAGAGCATTTGGCCACTTTCTAGGCCACCTGCATTGTCCTTGGGACCTGAAGGAAGCACAACAAAGAAGCTGCAGCCACCAGCCTAGGGGTGACCACATGACCACTGGATTCTTTCTGCCTTCCCCTCAGAAGCCTGGATACTGGGATATTAACTGAAATACTGAGGACAAGTCCTTTTTTCTCCCCGAAAACTGAATGCACTTGCATAGTTACTCCTAGGCCAGCAAATAACTACCCCATGCAGCATGGTAACTTCTCTGGCAGCTTGATAGGCAGAACATGTTCCCTTTGTTTATAATCCACCTCCATTTCTCCTGCCAAGCTGAAGAATTTGGAAGGCATGCAAGCAGCTTGGATTTGGGTTGTTTTCTGATTGGGGATAGGTTACTTGAGGGTTACATAGCCCTCCTCGGGCAGAGCTGGTGTCAGTGGCAGGCATCCTTCAAGTAAGAAATCACAGTCTAGCACCGCACTGCTTGGCTGCCTGTAGGGTGCTGCCCTGACCCAAGAAATCTTGAAAGCAGAGAGCAGAAGGCAAATTTTATTGCCATTTGTAACAGCTTCTCTGGAAATAAACTGCCTTAGATGTGACAACAAGGTTGTCTTCTGAAGTTTGAGCAGAACTGGCACGTTCAGAGCATGAACACGTGAGGCTCTTACACAGCACTCTCTGGCAATCCCCAAGCAATGATTTCACCTATCCTGCGTCACAAGGGCAAACTCCTTTTGCCTTCGAACTCAGCGTTAGACACATGGGCTGCACTGGAGAGGCTGGAGAACTGTGATCAATAACTGGCAAAGATGTCTATCCCCTTCTGAACCCTTCAGAACGTCTAAGAACACAAGGAGTGCAGAGGCCACTGGATGCCTATCTGAAATCTCCCAGCACTGGGTTCTGCCCCTAGAGTTACTGTCACTATCTCATCTTGCAGCTTGTGCTTGAACCTGGCAGAGAAGCCAAGAGCTTTAAATGGCAGCTGTTTTTTCTCCACTGAGCCTCTTCCTGTGGGGCATCCCCCTGGCTCAGGGGAGGCCAGCTCAGGTGTATCCTGCTGGGAGCCTCCTGTGAGACGGCAGAGGACCCCAGGACTGAAGTACAGTAAGGGCACAATTAAACTCGCTGATTTTTTACCAGAGAGTAGCTTCCACTTTCCTGCCCCTATAGCTTCGTTTCACTTCTCATCTCTGTAGAAAGCTGTGTTCTGTCAGGCTGTACAAGCCTTTGACTTGCATTTTTCTGAAGAGTGGCCACAGCCACTGGATCATGTTCTCTGCAGCAGGAAATAAAATGTGCCACAGTAGCAGTGGTGTGTGCTGGGCAGAGACTGCTGAGAGGAGCTGAGCAGGTAAGAGCTCAGACACATGCACAGACCTGCCAATGTGCTTTAAAATAAGGCAAACACAACAGGAACCTCTGTGCCACATTCACCAGACGGTCTCACACCTGCCATTGTCTTCTGCTGGTTTCACCAGGATAACCACAGAGCTTTCTTTTCCTTCCCCATCCCATTGCATCTGTGGAAAAACAGCTGCCACCTTACAAGGTGTCCCCAGAGCTCAGCATCCTGCAAGGCTGTGGGCCACAGTGTAAGCTGGTGACAGCCCCTTGTGACAAAGGGCAGCGCTGGAGCAGGGCAGGATGTCTCGATAGGCACGGCAGTGCGTGTTTGCACAGATGTCCCCATGCAGGGCATGATCCTCCACTCTTTGCTGCTGGAGGGGGGCAACAGGTCAGAGTTGGCCTCTCCGACTTCCCACGCCGATACACGTGTTAAGTTCATTATCCTATTTGCAAGCACCTTTCCAGGATAACTGAGATGTGAATGTTTGAGCTATGTCAACAGCACATGCTGTTAGACCTCCAAGAAAATTAAGGCCCTGCAATGATTGCAAATGGAAAGGCTTTTTTTTTTCCTTTTTAATTAGTAATCCAACCAAGCATTTAATAGAGAGCAAAATAATCACAGAGGGGTTAAGGCAAGGTATGTAAACTAGATTTCTGCTTGACTGGACATGCTGTCTCAGGGTGCAATTGATAACACTTGTCTGCATTAATAAATCTGTGCCTACCTGAAACACGTGGGAAAAGCTGGGGAAAAATGTCATTGTTGGCTTCTACAGAGATGTTTCTAATACTCCTATTTTCTTCCAATTGTTCCTCAAAGGCCAACTTTGATCCCACTAGAAAGCTAGGATTTCTACATTATTTTGAGAAAATTAAGAATACGTTTTCCAATGGATATTTCCACTCCTATTACTGAGGTCTGAGATCTTCATTAAAAGCCATTAAATCTTGAGGAATAATTAGACTGTTTCTTGTTAGATGAGGTCTGTGCCAGTAGGGCTTTTGAGCTCCATTTATTTACAAAAAAAGTAGGCTTTTACAAAACGTCCAGTCCTGAAAGATACTCTTACATCTGCATATCTGAGTTATATTCCACATTATATTTTAGCCCATACATAGCACTCTCGAGCCCTCCTTATTTTAAGAAACAGGCTTTTCAAATTCATGTATCTGTATCTAAAAATCTGCACCCTTCCTTTGCACTGAATTTTTTGTTCTGTGCTTTTTTTTCCCCCAAGCTAACCCAGCAGGAGGTATTCTTGCTGAATATTTTACCTAATGCTGAGATCTAATCTGTGTCAGCTCCTCTGCAATGGGTTTTGTGGTTTTTTTTCCCTATTTTGCTTGTCGAGAGAGCTCATTGTTAGAAGGGATGTCTCGGGCATACGCTTTGCGTGTGGAGGGAGAGAGCTGGCATGTCCCTGGTGCTTTACCTCCTCGGTGTGAGCCGTGTGCTGGTGTTACCTGCTGCCAGATCCCAGCCGCCCCTGGCATGCCAGGCTGGGCTGGAGAAATCCCGGGTTTCACTTCGTTATCCTCTGCTGCCTCTCACACCGCAGCCACACGCACCGTTGCGGGGAGGTCCCCCAGCCATGGGCGGTGGCATCTGTGACTGCGCCCTGCCAGCTGTGGAAACACGAAGCGGCTTCGCTACATCCTGTGCTGGGCTCAGACCTTCCCGTGTTCGAGCGCGATTTGCCACATGCAGCAGATCAGGCACCGTCTGCTTTAAACTTTCGCCGTTCCTACAGCCTCCGGCAGAGGCTTTCTTGCCTTTGTCTTCCCTCTTTTCCAAGGCTTAGGAAGGGGGAGACTCTTTACACTGTCAGAAATGACACGTAGGAGGGCGAGATTCAGAGATAGTTGGCAGAGAATTAGCACTCAGGCTAATCTGGTGAAAGGCATATTTTAAAGCAACCAAGAAAAAAGGAGGAGGATAAAGTACATCACTTCATACTGTGGGGTGCCTTTGGACAGAGATCTGTAAAGAGCCCCAGTGTACAGCATTGTTCCAGTTCCCAAAATGAGAAAGCAAAGCTTCTCCCTTCCAGATTCATCATGAACTCCAGGAAGGGAAGATTATAAATGCTGGACAAACGCTGGAAATAAAAACATAAATCTACCGCAGAGAGCGCACTATTCAAACAGTGTTACTCACAGCACTGCACCCTTTAATAGCCCCACTGCTGCTATCTGTAACACCACAAGCACCCTTGGAGCTATGGAAAGTCCAAACACCACCGGGACGAGTATTTCCCCACCCATGAGAACGGAGAACCTGTTTGTGCCACGGCAGTGACTCAGAAGCGGCTGGGGCTGCTCCATGGCCTGTTTGCAGGGCGATGGTGGGAGACAGACCTTGTGCGCACCAAGCTGCGGCTTTGCAAAGCCCAACGTGTCGTGTATAGACTTGCAGGGCAGTTCTAGGCTAAGCTCTAGAAAGTAATCCTTTTTTTTAAATTCAGGAGATATTCAATTAAAAATAAAACAACGATCATGGGAGAATTCATGCACAGAAACATGTCCAGAAAACTCTTTCTGCTGTCTGATGTTCAGTCATCTGCCATTGTATTTGTAACAGGAGCTTTTAGAGGTTTGTACCTTTCTCTAAGAAAAATTCTGGCTCCTTGCACCCTGAGGTCACATGTCCTTGAATTTTCCCAAACAGAGTAATATCCTGTGGCTTTGCTACAAATTTTTTTTGGCCATTTCAAATTCCCCATTTCACGTGTTCTAGTCAAGGGGTTATATGCAAACTCTCATGCAAGTCTCATCCTTTAGTAAGCCACAGTAACAACCCTGGCACTGGAAGTATTTAATAAGGAAGCCTCCTTTGGTGTGAAGGGATGCACAATGACATATGAAGTTTAGCCCTTCCAAGAAAATCTTCTCATTCTCTTCCTCTGAACTCTAGAATGTGCCATTCATCTGAACATGTCTAGAAGATATCTGATGCTTGAGGATGAGAGAGTTCATCTGGCTCAGCACTGCCACTGCTGTCTCTTGGAAGTTTCAGCTGTTGCAGAAAATGAAGTGAATGGCGGTGTACAACTATGATTTTTTTTTCCCTCTGGGACCCAAAGCCAGGATTTTGTTTGGTACACAGAGATTTTGTTTTAAACAGGGATTGCATCTAAGGGCAAATGAAATTCCTGCTCCCATCTTAATGTCAAATTAAAACATGTAATGTTTATTCCTTGAGAGCACCTTGACAGAGTAGAACCTCCACCATCACATTCCAGAGTAAATATGTAGATATGCCTATCTGCCAGGGACAGTGACTTAGAAAACTAATCTTCAGCTGCAGAAACCACAGCCTCTGGCTCTTGCCCCTTGGGGCCAAATCCAGTAAAGAGAAAAAGGCAAATGTCACATTTCCCTGCCAGCAAAGTTCCTGACCACCCAGAAGGCTATTCAGCCCAGAGAGAAGCAAGCAGTGTTTTATGCAGCTTCTATAATATCTCCTCCCAACCCTGTTTAGACAAAAATCAGGCCTCTACAGGCAATGAACAGACTCTATGGGTGCTGTTATTCTGCAATTTAGAATCATGGTAAGAGATCCCACAACACTGCCCATGGTGACAGCCTTACAGAAATCCACAATAAGAGGCAACACTTGTCCTGAGGAGCACCAGAACCTAGAGAGAGGAAAAGAGGGGATCATCTCAGTAGAGAAACGTGCCCAGGATGACTCAGCCCAGCACTCAAAGAGCAGAAGAGCAGACAGATCAGACAGAGAATCATAGAATAATTTAGTTTCAAAAACACCTTTAAGATCATAGAGTCCAACCATAAGCCTAACTCTGACAAGTCCATTGCTAAATCGTCTCTCAGTCCAGTGATCCTCATGTGCTTTTAACATTTTTTCCTGGATTCATTTGTCTGTGGCCATCTACAAACAACACTGAGACGGACTGGATAGGGGCAAGGTAAAGTGAAGCTCTATTTTTCTTTAGCAGGCTTCTTCTTATACACATTATCTGGGCATTTACCTGATTTTCTAATCTAGACCTGTTTTAAAGATTATCATCCTCAACACAAAGAACAGCAGCTCTCACCCTGGCAGAAAGGGGCAGTCCAGCAGGGAGTCTTACTTCAACTTCCCTCTCCAAATCGGGCAGATTGGGGATTTTAACATGGGTCTTCCCCAGTGATTTCTGAACCACAAGGTTGCTGGCTACTCTGCTTAAAGGTTCAGCATTTCCAGTTGGAGCTGCTGCGCTCTGTGCCAAACAATTAAGTGTGAACAAATCTGGTTTGGTCACTCTGGTGAAGCTTAAGTGAGAATAGGACTAGGGAAAGGTTTTCATAAGGACGGTCATGATCTACATCACATCATGTCATATGGGGAAGTCACAAATTTCCTCCGCACAGAAAGAAGGAACTGAAGTGGAAAGTGCAAACCCTGGACAACCCGTCTTGGTCCAACCGCAGAGTGAAACAGAAACAAACACAATTAAGGGAGGAAGCAACGTGACCAGCAGAGTGTCACATCAGCACTGCTGCTCTGGAAATCTCCTTCCCAGGTCTGCCTGCCTGTGGGCGGGAGAAGACTGAATGAGGCAATGAAGACAGAAAATGTCTCCTCATTCTGCTTGACCTCAGCTCAGCAGGGTTTCTAAAAAATTCCTTGTGTGCTCTGAATGTGCACATATATTGGCATCCATTACCTGCTCAGGGAAAGCTCTCTTAGATGTTTGAGATCTGAGCAAATTTCTCAGGGATGCAGAGCAAATTAAATGATATAGGGATGGCTTTGGCAAGGGGAAAATGTAGACGTTTGAGAGCTACTCCCTCACACACCCCAGTTTAACATAATCTGGCTCCTTGAAGATCTGTGTCTTGTGGTTGATTTCAAACTCCCAGGGAAGCTTTTCCTGTGGTTGGGACATTCATAAAGTCTCTCTCTCATGTGGGTGTTCCAGCAGTTAACACCATCTGCGATCATGCTGCAGACATTGCCTGTGCTGGGGCACATTTTTTTTTTTTTTTTTTTTTNTTTTTTTTTTTTTTTTTTTTTTAATTTTATGGGGACTGTAATTTTCCCATGACTGATGGAATTTAATAACATCTCGGACATTTCCCCCTCTGAAAAATGTGCCTAAAAATGACCAAAGGATTCAAACACTGAGAGGTTCAAGCCAGGCAGCCAACATGATTGCATAAGACTTGCTCCCTCAGAAAAGCCATGCTAGAAAACAATGAAATTCAAAGAAGCTGCTTTTCTGTTCTCTTAATTCTCTAATTCTAACAAACCAGTCTGCCTGTAGGACCAGAAAATTTTCCATTCACAGAAGTCGCACCATCTGTATCTGTCAGGTCCTAGAGATTCAAGGCCTCTGCCTAAATTTATGGGTGCCTTGTCCTCTACAGAGATGTGGAAATTAACCCTGTGTTTATCAAAATCTTCCTTTGTTTGCCAGTGTCTTTTGATGAGAATAAGTAATGAAAATTCTGTTGACTATTTTCACAGCCCAGTTGAAAACTAGATACAAATCTGAGCAAATTTCTCTTCAAAATATTCTCTTCTGAAGAAAAAAAGGAAATTAAAAAGCAACAAAAATGTTGATTGGTGGTGTTCATCAACCTGTATAGCTGAGAGGTGAGCAAAAACCACCTCATTTACAGATTGGCACTGTTGTGAAAAAAGAGGAAGATGACAAGGCAAGGGAAAGGACCATATTCCATACCCTCCATATAAAATCCAGGGAAGGTGGGCCTGCTTCCCCAGAAGAAGCTCAGACAGATGCCACAGAAATGCCTGGGAGAGTTGGACTGTGTTGATTTCTCAGGGGATCAACACTCCAGGGTTGGACAGCCTGTCTGGGATTTCCCACACCACCTACAGCCTTACCACCCTCAGGGCCATCCCTCTGAGTCAGGTGTGGTGCACCAGTGCTGCTGGCACGAGGGACATGGCTGCAACTCCAGAACAGCCCAGGCTGGCAGACAATGCCAGCCTCTCTCCCTGGGGCTGGGAACATAGATATGTGGGAGGAGGAGGAAGAAGAGGAGGAGGAAGTTGCTGTCAGTGACATATCTCACATGTGTGGCAGCAACCGCAGCAGCTGAGAAAGCTCCTGAGCCAGGAAACTGGACTGCAGGTAACTGAGAGAGGCTTCTCCTGTGTCCTGTGGGTCCATAAGCCTCCATGTGGGTGAGTTATCAGCCTGGGAGCATGTCTTGTCCCTTGATCATAAGTGGGCCAATAGCCCACCATTTCCAAAAGTACCCAGCTTTGTGTTAAGGAGCAACTTGTGGCTTGAAAGTGCCTCTGTCATCCTGTATATAAATAACAGGCACAGCACAAGCTGCATCATGTCTAACTGGAAGACAATCATTGCTTCTCTGGATTTATTATTGACTGTGAACACACTAACATGAAAATACTTTCTTAAAAGTCTGAACGCAGTACATGTTTTCTCCGTCTGTGTTCTTAAATTGATAAAATACATCTGCTCTGAAGAGCTATTACAGCTTATCACAGAAACTTGGATCTAATTTATTGCCAGCAAAAAGCTTTCTTAAAGCCTCTTTCTTTTTCAGCTGCTCTACTATAAAACATAATAATTCACATTAAGAATGCATTTAAACACTGCTGAAAAGACAACTTGTCCTGAATAAAAGGTAGCATTCAGGGTGATGGTTAGGATAAAACATAGCCAAGATTGGAAATACAAGCTTTAGTGATTTGGAATGCATCAAGTCTTGCCTAATGACCCTTATATAGCCAAAATGGCCTAGAGCCTGCTGAAAACTATCTCTCCTTAAATCAGCTTCCTTTGGAGTCCTCAAAATCTCCTGCCAGATATTTGAGAAACCCAGATCCATTGCTTTCACCCATAACACTCTCTTTACCCGTTTTTTGCGCACCCATCAGAGACAGGCAAAACTTGTTGCTCCTCAGAGGTTTTAAAATCAAATTAAATCAAATCGGAGGGGTGTGCAGTAGCAAACATAATTGCTAACTGTGGCCATAAGCTGAGAACAGGCACGCTGACGGACAATCTGAGCCCTCCTCTTCCGCACGGCCAAGCAGATACCACAGTGCCTTCAGGGAAGGTTAAGGGGAAGAGCTTACAGGAGGAGCCTGAAGGATGGGAAGGGTCTGCATGAAGCAGTCCTGCTTGTGAGAGGTCCCTATGCAGAAGAGGACGCTGCCACAGCCCGTAGGTGTTTCACAATTACCACCCAAGTTCCTCCACATTCTCCCAGATTTTTTTACCTTTGTCATGCATTCTGCACCCAGCCCTTGGCTTTTTGTTCTCCTTCCCCCTCTGGATAACGGGGTGAGCACAGAGCAGGTCCTGGGGAAAGGTGATGTAACCACACCCCTGGCATTCCCAAGCAGCTCATACTTCTGTAAGCAAACTATGTCCCAGAAGCCATGCTCCTTTTGCTCCTGTAGCAAGGATGCCCTCCAGAGCCAGCATGTTTCTGTAGTGGCTCTGCTGGATTTGGACAGGGAGAGCTGCAGTTGCCTGCTACAGCTGGTGCTTGTCCACCTCTCCAGGTGTTCTCCTCGGGTGCTACATCTGTGCTCGTGCCATGAATGTTAAGGCAGCCCATGGCACTACAGGGTAGAAACTCCCTTCTCCCAAGGAGAAACGCTGAGAGTAAATAGTGTAATGGCCAGACTTTATCCTGTGGCATCAGGACAGATCCGGCCTTCTTGATAATCTCAGGGATCTCCAGGCAGCTGGCAGCTTTTTTGCATCCCTGTCTTAGACGCCGTTCCCTGCTTGCATATGGAAATGAACAACTCGTCCCAGGAAACAAGTGGTGCTGAGGTGCTGCCCGTGTTCCTGTCCAAAGCTCCCCTACTGAAGGCCCAGTGGGTGGTGGGGCAGGGTGACCCACTATGCACGAGACCACTGGGACTCACACGGTGGCTGAGGAGATCCTGGGCAGAGTCACACCCCCGCTCCAAGATCTAGTCTCCAAGCATTCAGCAACCTCCCTCCCTAGCAACCCACCAGCTCAACAAAGCAACCACTCTGCTCTGGCCACTCTAAGGCCTGGTAGGGCAGGAATTGGGCTTGGCCACACTTTTAAGTTTGTTTCCACTTTAGCCCTATTATGTGTCCCCTAACAGCTGCTGTTTGAGCATTGCTTTCTTAACTCACTGGAAACACGGAGTCGCTCCAATTCCCCTGCTCAGTGCCACTGGCAGATGCTCAGTGCCACTTCTGTGCAAGACTGTTCTGCTAACACTGGTGCTGTCCTGAGCATCACCAGAAAAGCACAGCTGCACACATGCCAGGAGGTGCAGAAGGCAAATGAGTGTTTCAGGTTCAAAGTGCAACATCATAGATTAGTAAAAAGAAGGAAAAAAACCCCAAACCACCACATAGGTAACTCTGCTCCCTCAAAAAGATCAAGTTCACTGGCAGATTTAAAAGTTTGAAAGTTAACAATGCCCTTGCATTATTGCTTGAACAACTTGGCCAAATCTTCCTCCCTCTGAGCAGAACTCAAACTTTCCTGGAGACATCTCTGCAGCCATGGGTAAATCCTGTTTTTTTGGCAGTACTTAAGCATTACTGGGGATCTCTTTTCATGCACTCAGCTATCCATGTAAAAACTCCATCAAAGTCTCCGGTGCCAAGCACGTAGCAAAAGCTGTGGACATCTACATTAGATGCTTTGGAAATGCCACCATGGAGCATGCTCCTCCAGATACTGACTTCAGCTATTTGCTTGCCATTAGAAAAGGGCCTGCTCAGTCCAACACCCACAAATCAAGAGTGCTCTGCAGTAATACAGCATTGTTCACTTTCTTTTCTCAAAGAAAAAAAAGAAACCAGATTTCATCGCTTTTTTGTGTGTTACAGTTGTTTAAATAAAAGACTTTGCTTCGAATTTTCCTACAGTCATTTTGTGTCTTATTTTTGTTATGCTTCCAAATAACAGGCATTCACTTGGGAAACACAAGAAAAGGAAAATGTTGAAAAGCTATTGATCTGCCAGGTGGAAAACTCTACATTTCATTTTCATTTCCAGGGCTTTTTTTTTTCTTTTTTTTTTTCAGCTTGGGAAACAACATATTATCCGTTCAGTAAAATTCTGAAATCATAAAATTGTTTTATAACAAGAACCATCACAAAGACAATTTGTTCTTTGAATTTATTTTGAAGCCTGCACATCTATTGTATGCCATGCTTATATGCATAAGTCGGTTGTGAATACAGTTTGGGTCTTGTTCACAATGCTGATTACAAACAGAAAAGAAAAAATTGCTAGCAATGCTGACATTAGTCCCTATGGAAAAAGCATCTCTAAGATGACTGCTCATGTGCCATGGAAGATGCCAAATTACAGTACCTTCCTTTCCATTAGTCATTCCTCAACATTGTTCCCTGTTGCCACATCTCACACTTCCCCAGCAAGAAAGCAAAGACACCACTGGACTCCCCCCATCCTTAAGTGATAGATTGAAAACATTTCCTTTTTTTTTTTTTTTTTGTCCTTTAGGAAGAGGAGAACTAGACTATGCATTTAGAGAAGAGTTTGAGATGCTGTAGTTCTAATTTCCCACCAAAACACTCATTTACAGAACTGTGAAAACCAAGAAGGCTCTGCTTCAACATTCCATGCTTCAGATATTTTCTCCAACTAGTTCTCAGCTTACCATGTCACTTCTCTCCCAAATAAAGGGCCTGTCCTGCACTGTCTTTGGCAAAGCCTACACTCTAATATCCCCTGGGCCATCAGCAAACACAGAAGCAGCAGCAGGTACTGATTAATTGCCTACCTCAGCCACTGCTATTGTCAGACCTAAGGGAGGTGACATCACATATTTCTCTAAGTTAATGAACACTGTGTGCACTGCAAGGATCAGAGAAACCCTGGACAGGCAGCACCTGATGTTGAAAAAAAGCTTTTTTAAAAAAAAGAAAAATCAAAATCCTGTTCTTCCTATGTTTGGTCCAGAGCGGGTGAAGTTGTAGAGAAAGAACAGCTTTTAAAGGCACAAAGTGGATTCTGGCATAATTCCCCTTTTGTGTTTCAAGCTTTGGGTTGGAAAACGCTGCACTGAGGGTGGGGTTTTTGTTAGTTTAGTTGTGCTGCTAGACATATATTTAATCTTTTTTCCCTGATATTCCTGTTATGAGAAGTCACAGCCAGAGTTAGGGAGACATTTATCAATAGAGAAAGCACACACACAATTACTACATCATGGTCTAAAACAAAGGGAGTTCACTTTTCATTACCCTGAGGCATTGAAAAAGCTCTGCTGTTCTTGTTATTCCCTCTCTCTTTCCAATACTAAGTTATTGGAAACTGGCACCCATCCTTTCCCCACAAAGACATGGGAAGTTTGCAAGCTTTAAGTGAAAACTCTGGAGGTGGATCACATCAGCCTGGTTGGGCAGAGAAGGGACCTGTGGGGATCATCTGGTCAAACTCCCCTGCTCAAGTGGGCTCACCCAGAGGTGGTTGCCCAGAACCATGTCCAGAAGACTTTTGAGCATCTCTGAAAATGGATATCTGTGCACTTAGAAGCATTTGTTTACTTCATGTAAACTCACAAAAGTGCCTTATTTTACCCAAACCATCCTTCCACAAGAAATAAATCCCATAGATCATGGATAGGTTCTCATGTAAGGGAAAAGGAAGCAAGCCTGAAGATACTGTATGGTCAGGGTGGGCATTAATCTCTCCCATGACACCAATCAATCCTTTCACTTCTTATGAGAGAAACAAATAAACCCACTTTCTCTTTTCTCTGTGTTTTACCTTTTTTGCCTCTCTAAACACCCACACTTTGCCTGGCAGCGGGCCATCAAAAGGAATTACCGAGATGGAGGGAGCCCTTTACTAAGATGTCCAATAACCACATAGACAACTTTCTAATCACCTTGTCCCATCACGAGGGGCAGTACGGGTGACAGACCTGGAAATTTTACATCGGTCAGATGGGTGGTTTTGTGGACAAAGGAGTGACTAAGCAAGTTTCAGTTCAGCCACCTTCCTTTTCAGCCACGACCCCTCTTCTCCTGGGGAAATACAAGTCCATGTAAGAATGAAGAAGTGGTTAAATACGGGGTTAGCTGACCAGGCCTTTCACCAATCTTCCACACTTGGGGATACCTTCAGCCACCAGTACATACATTTCTGAATTCTGATAACATATACCAGTGAAGTTCTGCATATTCTTGTTAACCTTGGGACTGTTTGTTTGGGAGTGGCGGTGAGGATTTTGTTGTTCTTGGGGTTTTTGTTTTTGGGGTTTTTTTTTTGTTTGTTTGTTTGTTTGTTTGTGTTTTTCTTTGCCTGTCTTTTGTTTTGGTTTGGGTTTTTTTTGTTTTTGGTGGGGTTTTTTTTGAGAGAGAGAGAAACATGCAGCTTGCTAACTTGTGGATTTTATTGATTTGTGGTGGTAACAAGCTTTTCAAACAATTGTTCCCTTTTTTAGGAGCCTTTTTTCACCATATGTTCAACAAAGTACTCTTTGGAAGCTAGCACAGATTCCCCAGAATTTTCCAGTTTTCCTGTTAGGTGTAATAGTATCCCTGCTCCAGCATGAGTGGAAATAATTAGGAGCCATCTCTCTGCTCTTCAGTAGGCTGAGAATGAAGCCTCCAATTTGCTCTCTGAGACTTTTTGTAAAAGCATACCATAATGAGTTTCCCTGAGGTGTGAGTCTTACTCAAGAAGGTGTCTGGGGCAGCATGTGACTGAAATGATGAGATTTTCTTGAAAGACTGAGGCCTCCTTCCCTTATCAGCAGCATGGAGATCTATAGTATTGTTTCACTGCACTGACTGCACTTTCCAAAAACTCTTGTCTTGTATTACAGGTTTGCTTATCCCAATTGCTACCCTACTTAAATCTTCATTAGAAGGATGCTGTGACTTTAACAGCCCAAATAAATGGACTAATAATTAATGTTCTTGCCTAGACTGAGAATTAAAAATATCCTATTAATGAAAAAAAATCTGCATGATCCATTTGCCTTGTGTCAGCTTGTATTTTTCATTTGCCTCGTATCTCAGCTTTGATAAGCAAGTTGATTTTACTTTCATTTACACTTAAGTTTCACTGGCGGATTCAACTGGAAAGGCTGAAATAGGGAGGGGACAGAATCCTGCATGAAAACCAGCTGTTAACACTGGAATATAAAAAAGAAAAAAAAGAGAGAGAGAGAAACATCTTCTGCATTTCTTTGCCTACCACTGTCTAATTTGTGGCAAATCACAGACACATTCCTAAGGATACAGATGATGACAGTGTCAGAAGACTCATTGTTCCGGAGGTCACAGGAAGTCAGTGGCAATTGGAGGATTCAGGGTTCCCCAACAGCGACATTTCTTGCGGGTTTTTTTTGTTTTATTTCGTGGTGTTTTTTATTTTTTATTTTGGGGGGGGGGAGTGTGTTCTGTTTTTTGTTGTGGTTTTTTTGTTTTGTTTTGGGGTGTGGGTTTTTTTTTTTTTGTGGTTTGGTTTGGTTGGGGTTTTTTTTATTTGTCCATAACAAGGTGAAATTTAAGTTGACAAAACTGCTTCAAAATCAGTGCTTTGGAGATGATATTGTGTACGTTTTCATTCCTACCATATACATTTGATTGCTATGTCAGGGTTTTTTTCAGACTTTTTCCACAAACACAAAATGTACCAAAACATGAAATTTTAAATTAACTGTGCAGTCTATTCTGTAAGCAGAGTCCAAATCACAGCAGTACTCTTGTCCTTAACCCTATGAAATGCTTTAGAAAATCTGAATTATGCTGTTTCGAACAAGCTCATACCCTAGAGGTGGGCTTCAGCTGTGATACATCGATATCACATAAAAAATATCCCTCCTGAATGATGCTACCCAGATGAGGGGGTACAAGACACCAGCCACACTCAGATGCACAGTAAAGCCAGGAGGGAATCACAGTAAAGCACAGGAACAGGATTTGCCTGCCTCTTCTGGCAACACAAACTATCTACAAGCAAACCTCAGGGGTGCTAAAATGGTTCATCCCAAAGAAAGGCCAGGACATCCCAGGAAAGCAGTCAGCCAGACACGGGTGAATCATCTCATTTACACAAGGCAGTGAGAGCACCTCAGCCACACTTTAAAGAACACGCCTTTTAACCCAGCTCACACAGCCCTGGTGTAGCAATGTACTGTTTGTATCTTTTCCTGAGGTCAGCAAAAAAAGCTGTGGATGCCCCACCCACATTTGCATCCAACACTTGCCCCCAGGTATTCAAGTCTGGGTTGTATGGGGTCTGGAGTAATCTGTCTCGTGGAAGGTGTCCCTGACTGTGACAGGGGAGCGAAACTAGGTTATCTTTTAGGTCCTTGTCCAACATAAACTATCCTGTGATTCTATGTCTTACACAGTGTTTTCATATTCATTCTTGCTTCATCATTCACTACTTGATTTGGTTTCACATGCTGATGAAGTCCTGCATTTTACTGTCTCTCACCTACCAACTCACTTTAGTTTCTTGAATCAGGCCATTGCTTCTCTCTGATTCAGCAAGCCAGTTTCTGATTCCTAGTTCCACTTGATTAACCATCAGCTTCATATAGCTAAGGCTGTTTGTTTCATCCCTGCAATTTCAATTTTCACTAGCTCTCCCTACCTCCCCGGGCTGCAGTTGGCAGCAGCGTGAGAACGAGACGCAGGACACAAGCAGACCAAACAGTCTGTGGCTACACAGCTCCGAGGAAGCAGCTCTGCAACGTAGCAGCAGACACCAGCTCCCAACATCTTCACTTTGAAGGGAGACAGCTTCCCCATAAACACTACCCAGCAAAAATTCAGTGGCACATCAATGGCTATTGATGAAAAACTAAGACCTGAAGATCTTGGAATCAAACTCAGAAATGAATAAACTATTCATAGGAAATTACCTCTCTCTTCCTCTGTGTGCATTTTGTTCACCAGCCTTTCCTAACTTTCAGACATGTGTTGTCTGACATAATTCATCAAATAACTTAATCTACATGACAAAAATTATGCACATAATTTGTGAGCAGACTCCACAAGCATTTAATATTCAAAATTCAAGCTGTGGTGATTAGTCTTGATTGAACACACAAATCAGCCAGTGTCTTACTGTATTTGAATGATTAACTCCATAGTTTTTGGAAAAAAACTCCACACTTATGATTATGATGAATTCAGAATCTGCTTTTTTGGGACTACTCTGATATTTACTTGTGATTTTGTCACCCCTCCCTTTTTTGGTTGTAATTCTATAACTCTCTCATCATTTAATCCATTTGCAGACAGTAAACAGAAAAGGAGGATGTATTCCAGAAATGTACTCCAGGATGCATTCTGGTAGAAATTTGGAATTGACTTTTACAAAAGCTTTCTGCAACACTTGCTCTGACCTCTGATTTTTCAGGCAAATAATGAATTCATGCTGATGAACAGTGTGCAATTTGACGATACCAAGTCAAAAATGCTTTAGAATTATTTTTCTTCTCCCTGGTCCATCTTTCTTTCCTAGGATCCGATCAGTGGATGTGAAAGACCATAATCTGGATGTCTTCCATTTAACTATTTTCAGAGGAACATCTTGAAAGTTTCCTTTCTCCTTCTTAAGATGAAAAGTTCTTTTGAACTCCATTGGCACTTCAGTGCCAGCAATGAGATCAAAATGAAGGGTTTCTTATTTCTTCCCTTCAGTGAACACCTGGAAGAACACCAGAGGCTAGCTGATATTCTGAATATCTGCCACTTTTCTCCTGGTAGCAGATGTTCTCTTCATCCTTGGACACTGCTGTCCTGTACTACACTTAGAAGCCCAGAGTTGAGGAAGAATGCTCTAGAACAACAAAAAAAAATCAATTACTAGAAGGCCAACATCAGTATAAATACCCTATTAACAGCCTTGTTTGTAATCAGTTTTATTATATTGTTACAGCAAAATGCACATTTCACCCCCATGTGGGAGATGACTGAAGCAGTAAGGATACAGCAAAGCAAAACCACCATTGGAAGAGCACAAGTTCCCTTGGAAAACAGCCTTAGAGCAAAATTAGAGAAGCACAAAATCCTGCCAAGACGTCAAGTTTTGCTGACATTTTGTTTTGGAAATAACATCAAAAAGTAAATGTTGCCAATACCGAAAAGGAATCTGATAGCAGTATTTACAGTTTCAGTGTGCTAAAATAAAGTTGTTTAACTTAATTCCAAAGCCACCTTTGCTTCAGATTTCAGTCAGTCAGGTACCATGACTTAATTCCTAAACCCTCAAGAAAAAGAGTGGGATGGAAATGCTCCAGTTACACTGAAGCATGCTCAGAGGAAGATTCAAGTTTTATTATTGTAAATATTTTGGGCAAGAATAGTGCAATTTGACAATGTTAGTTTGAATAAACATAAAATTACACCTGGAAAAAAAATTCAGAAGGGATAGTTAAAGAGAGCCGCAATCCTGCACCCAGCTCCTGGTGTGGCAGCAAGGGGAAAGATGCCCAGATGCTGCACATGTTCAACCTCTTTCCTTTGCCTGGCAGGGAAGATCTAGGGATTTTTTGGGGTTTGCAGTCTCTATACAAGGGGGAAGGAGATGCTCAGGTTCCTACTGCAGTGACGGAGCAACCATAGGGCAGGGACTTCTGCAATAGAAACCTCAAGAGGACAGAAAGGGTAGCAACAAATTTGGTGGGTGCATGCGAAAGGGAAGAGCAAAGAGGGCAGCTGCTTCTGGGTATAGAGCAAAGGTGTTTTCCTGAGGTTTCTGCAGGAGGTAATTCCCCAGCAGCTATTTATTGCCATTTCTGACTTAAAAAGACAGGACTTGGGGAAATACAGCACAGGGGTAGATGGTACCGAGAAATACCCGCCTCTCCATCTCCCATTTCTTCTTTAGATGAGGAAACCAACTGAAGCCCACTTCTGTTCCTCCAAGCAGCTGCATCACATACATACACAGGCTTTATATGCATATTTCTTTTCACATGCCCAGGAGGAGGACAGGGCACGGGGAACGATTACATTTGCAGAGGTAGAAAGCCTAGATTTGTTTCCTGGGAAGAGCAAGGTGAGGTCAGACAAGGTGCAAATCAGCAGAGCTATGCCTGCTTATGCTACAGGGTATTTTTGGCAGAAGGGGAATCCCAGTTTCAAAGTGAGCCTTATCCTACAAATAGGAGGTATCTCATGACGAGGAGCCCATCTCGCAGGTGCTTGCAGGGAAATGAAAGTCACAGCACTCCTCAAGAAAGAGAGGCCTCCAAAGCCCAGAGAGGCGTGCGGAGAAGGAGTTCTGCTCCATCTTGAAGGTTCCTACTAAACACAGCAAGATCTGGTGTGGATGGGATCCTGTGCTGCCACCATCCCGTTGAATGAAAGGATGATACCCAGCGGTGTTGCTGCAACATCCTTTTGGGATGCTAAATCCCACACCAGCAACTTTTCACCTCCTTCAGGGAGATGGGCCTCTGCTGTGGCCAAGGATGGGGGTGCTCTTTCCCACGCCAAAGCCAGACCCTTTCTCCCAGAACAGAGTAATTTCATACACTGAGCGACCAGATGGCAAAGCTCAAACGTCATGTTAGCCTGTTTCAGAAAAAAACCCACAACCCAGGACAAGACTGGCAGAGCAGAGGGAGCACAGCACATGAGCACACACGCCCACTCACCAAAACACAGCTGGCTGGGGTTATTTTTAGACCCGATTTGACAGGGTCCCTTTAAATTTTGCTGGCTTTTGTCAGTTTGTATCACAGAGCTAACGTTGTTTAAACAGAACACATTATTTTTGGCCCGTGAATCACAGGACCCGCTCAGCAGCCTTTTCATGCAAACCACTGAGAGGCCTCTGTTTTTCTCTGCACCGGATTATTGCAGAAAAACCCCTTAATCACCAGGTACGGTGATTGGCTTCAAAGATTTGCAAATTAGGAGTAAGCTATCAAATAGCTTCCCAGGGGCTGTAAACCACACAAATCCCATTGCCATTAATGAGGGCTTATGCCACTAAATAATATCTTTCTGTACATGCACACACATATATACACATACACAGAGCGTATAGCGTGCCTCGTTGGTTTACTCCTGCAGGAGGCACATGGGATTTCCCCGATGTAACATCCTTGCTAAACCTAACTGGCAGGCAAGCGGGGAGATCTCCCGGGGACCCCTCACTCATCCCGCTGGGAGCCAGCACCCTGGGAGCAGCGGTGGTAATTGCTCAGCTGCGGTTTTAAGGGAGATGCTGGCAAAGGAGCTGTGGGAGTGTTACGAGGGAGGGTGAAGCACCAGGGGACTTTTAAGTATGTCAGGAATTAAAATAAAAAACAACCTAACACAAAACCAAACAAAAGGCAAAGGAAGAAAAAAAAGCTAAAGCAGTTTGTTTTTCAGCTGTATTCCCAAAGACCTTTGTAAATACGTGTGCCTCGTGCCTAACCGCTGTCAGTGGTGACAGGGATCTTCCTGGCTCCTCTGTGGCGGGAGGAGGAACATCCCCATCCCTGAGCTCAGCGCCTACGTAGGCTCGTGGTTCCCCAGTCACACTGGGCTGCGGGCAGCCCTCCTCCAGCCCTGGAGCACCACCAGCACCCTGAGTCACAAGCTGCTGGGGCCGGGCGCCTCGGCCAGCAGACCGCAGCCTGCGCAATGCTTGAGGAAAGCAAAACAAAAACAAGCCACACGCTCCCCCCCGCTCCCACCCAAGGATGAGTTTGAAATGATTTGCAGCTGTTGCACAAAACTGTCAACTTTCGGCTGCATCAGCCTCTTCTCAGCGCCCAGGGGACGGGAGGGCGAAGGAAAAGCAAAGCCCCGAGGAGGGCAGAGCCCTGGGAAACCCAGCCCTCCCGCTGAGACATCCCAGCGGTTACTGGTTTTCCTCAGCTTGTGCACATTCTAACCCTCTCTTTCAGAATGGCAGGGTAATCCAAATCATGACATATGTGTGAAAATGAAAGGAATGCAAGTGTTTGGGTTTTTTAACTCAGATCTGCAGAGTCTCTTCTGTTCTAAATAATAATTTAAAAAAAGGGGGGGGGGAGAAGGAAAATTAAAAAACCCACATAGCTTCCATGTTCTAGGTTGAAATAAAATAATGCAGCGTTTGCTCTTTCGCACTGGGGATTTCCAGGATCTTCCTTCCTCCACAAGGACCGGCTCCTGAGCACCGCCGGTCTGCCCGGCACAGCTGGAGCCTGTGTCGGGGCCCCGGGCAAAGGGCAGGGCACTAGTGGGCGGTCTCAAAAATAAACTCAGCTGCGGCCACATTTCCTCCTCACCGGCCTTTCTGTGACAAGTCAGGAGCCTTGCCCAACCCTGTCTAGCCCCATTTTTCTTAACCGAGGCAAACGCTACTGCAGTTTGTCCAAGAGGGGTAAAGAGAAGGCGGTGGGGAGGGATGGAACAGAGCCGAAAAAAGCAACGAGGCTGTGAGGGACAAGAGGCAGGATTAAAACAACAACAATCATTACCAGGATAAAAATGGTAACTCCTGAGAGAAGATGGCTTAGAAAGTCTCCGGGCAGATGAAGAGTCTTGAAACTTTCTATTTCTTTATTAACAACAGCAACAACAACAAAAATAAAAAGGGAAAGAAAAGAGAAGGAGAAGCCCCACCTAACACTCTCCATTTTAAAGATCACTTTCCCGATGTGGCAGCAGCAGCCCTTGCCTTCACTGGCTGCACAACTCTGTGGAACAGGCCAGTTGCAGGTGAGGCACTGGCCCTACCACACACAGGTCACATCGCCTCACCTTTCCTCACTGTTCCCACAATAGTGAGCCAAAAAAATGCATTCAAGTCTCAGGGGAAAGTCTGTGACAGGTACTGGAGAAGGGCTCAAAGTAACACTAAAAAGAGGTGTGCAAACGCAAGGTCGGATGGTTGGTTCTTTTACCCCAGCAAACATTTCCATTTTGTTCACCCTCTGATGACACTTTCTCCTTTGTACAGTAATCTTGGAATCCTGGCCCTCTTCAGCATCCTCTTTGCAAAACATATCATCATCTGGGATTTGTGGATAACTTATCCACTTAAAAAAATACATATTACATACAATTACTGCTGTAGCTTAATAGGAATTGTATTCTCTCCAAAATAAACACTCTGGGCCAGCGAGCTTCAAGTGAATTTCAAACAAGGTTTACAAAAACAAAAGTGAAAAACAATGCCTACTTTCTGTATCCCTACCTCCCAAATAAAACAATTTTGTCCAAAGTGGAAGGTTCCACCTGAAACAGAGGAAAGATAGGATTACATGGACTATCCCACACTAGGGGGGAAGGAGGGGCTATTAACAGAGAGGAAAAGACTGGTTGCTATCTGCTGTTTCATCTCAACAGTTGAGAATCAAGGGAAATAGTTTTGCCACTGTGGACACATAGACCTCAGCAGGTTCCAGAGAGTAGCATCAAGAGAGCTTTCCATGGTGTCCCTGGGACAAAAAAAAAAAAAAA
>VYZQ01055800.1:7137-24254 GCA_013400655.1 Mystacornis crossleyi
GCGCCCCGCCACTGCTGTCATCCAGTCCAGAGCAACATTTGCAAAGCAGTTTACTTACTCAGTAGTTCTCCTACAGGGAAAGGCAAGGTTACCACAGTACTGCCAATTAATTTTGACACCTGCTTACGAAGATTGATCAATTATTTTTGATGTCTCTCTGTTACTGTTCCTCAGTTTAGAAGAGAAATAAAACAAAGCCAAAAATACTACACATCTCTCACCAAAGAATTAATGGGCCCAAGATACCCTCAGGCAGAGTATTTCTCCTCTTACCACAATGTTCCTGGTACTTGCTAATGCAAGTCACTCATTCCCAGAAAGCAAAAATAACCATACCTCACTTACACGAAGAAAAAGAAAGAACCTTTTAATTTCAAGTGTTTTAAGCCTACCCTTGAAAACCTGTTTTGTTTTTTTTTTAATGCTGTAGTGACAGGTTTCACACATGTCCAATTTAGGTCATTAAAAGTTCAATTTAAATCTTAGGTAACAGGGACACACGCAGGCACTTCAAACAGCTGCCACTTGTACACAATGTAAATGTTTAGAGTAACACGCGAGGTTCTATTAACATTTCTACAGGTCATATCTACAACCCACGAACTGGCTGTTAATGCAGCTCTAATAGCCAAACACACTTTTCGATCTTTGCCATTCTGAACCAATTTTCAGGATAATCCTTAATGACAGAGGCAGCTGCTGCAGAAGTGATGTACACCGGGCAGAACTTGTCAAACCACTGCTGCAAAAGTCCAGCCGTGGCTACTTACGGGTGAAGCAGATGCATTTCGCAACCAAATGGAAACAAAATGCAAATGTTCCGCGACAATAAGGCGAACCATCAGCTTCCAAAGAGATCGGGAATGTCTTCAATCACCCAGCCATCAGGCAGACTAACTTCTTTTTCCAACTCTTCAAGTGGGAACACACGGAGCTTGACTCATCATCCATTCCACACCCATCTCAATTTTCAGGATTCAAAATACAACCGCTCCGCGCTGCTGCTTGCAGCAGCGTAAGGCGCGTTTTATGTATTTCGCTCCATCCCCAACTCGCAGGGCTTGAAAAGCTTTATATCTTAAAATGCTTATTTTCAGTGCAGGGTATACTTTGCTTCCACGAATAAAGATTAAAGATGAGCTGTCAAAGATACTGCTATGAAAGTGTCCTCAGTAAAAAATAGGTCTCCAACAGCTTACTCCCGTGAGAAAACTCATCATGCAAGTGTCACTGTCATTTCTAAAGCTAGGCACGAAAAAACATAGAGGAGTTAATGAGAAATCTATTTCGATTTCACCAAAACCCAAAACAGCTTTCAATTAAACGCTGTGTTAGCTCAGAAGAGGTGCCCTTCCAACACTCAGACAGAACTTCCTCTAGGTGGGGATGGATTATTAACTTTCTGCCAGAAGGGAAAACGTAACCACACTGTGCTTCCTCACTTGACAAACACAAGCAAGGTAAAGACACCCAGATGTTTTAACAGGTAAGATAGATAATACCTGTAAAGACGGGATAACGGCTCCAGTAACAATTCAGAGGATATACGCATTCACAACAAGCTTTGAAATTGAAGAAACTACAATTTGCTTTGGTCCTGGCACTATTAGGGTCTGTTACGAGTGGCACCAAGACAAAGGATACAAGTAATCTCTTTATAGCCAGGAAATAATAGCTCTGCAGATCCACATACACAAAGAAGATTTACCTGGGCCTCCTCTCATCACTCTCTACCCCTCCGAAATTGTTCCAGAGCAGGACAAATCCCAAACATCCAATACACACAGGCAACAAATGGCCAACTTTAAAACCTTATTATCAAGTTCATAAGTAGAAAAGAGGTATTATATTTGCCTTTTATTAGCTTTATAGCTGGGTTATAATCTTACTGCTGCAATATCCACCAAATATCAGCGAATTGGTTCTTTCTCTGCACTGTGTACATCACTTCAGCCAACATGTCTGACTTCAGCTACTCCTTAACTTCCCAGGCTAACAAGTTACTGGATTTACTTTTTGTTTATTTAAGAATGAGTGACCTCGAGCTAAATATTTAAAAGAGATGTAAATTACACAGCTTAATTTCAGTACTCCAGAGAGAAAAACTGAACTTAAACACAATATTAAAACAGACGGTTACTGATATTCAAACTCTAAAAAGTAGTTTTCCGAAGACAGAATGACTCCTCTAAGACATAGCCTCAGCAATATATTGCTATTAGCTACATGTTAGGACACATTCCAGCTATATATGTCAACATACTTAATAAATGGAGTTCCTGCTTCTAGGGGGTGTTTTACAGAGAATGAAATGAGATGTCCTGTCCAAGATTATATAGCGAAATAACAGCAAACAGTGTTCTTCACAGCCAGTCTTTATACCGATAGCAAAGGGGGCGGGAGGAAAGTGACAGCCCTATAAATTAAGTCTTCTTTCCCACTCCATATAGAAAAGCAAGTGTCAGGGTGTGCTTCCTTCTCACTGATCAATGACTCGGTATCACACAGACTTTTAAGAATGAGAAGGCAGTTAGACTGAGTATCCATTTCTTTGTAAAAATGTTATTGCTTTACATTTCCCACTCTCTCCTGCGAACCTTGGCACTAGGGATGTACATTTCACTCAGCTGCACTTACGTTGTCCTGAATGTAACTGACCAATGCCCACTTCGCTCAAACATTTCAAAGAAAGGAAGACCGGAAGGAGCTAAACCTTTCACTCTTCAGAAGGAAAAAGTTATTAAAATCCACTACTAATTTTTGCTCCCTGGGCAGCCCCATGAAGCGCACATGTCATTTCCATGACACTTCCAGAAGGGACAGCAGCGACACAGCTTTAGGCCGATTTCTCCCCGTCTCTCAGTTCCCATGAAGTGGAGCAGCCTATTTTCAGCGGTAAGTCAGCCGGAGCTGTGTCCTGTGCTCTTAAGAGCTGGGGGAGCCTATTTCATCCTTAACTTCTGCCACATACATGAACAAAATCATAGCAGACACAAGCAAAACAAAACAAAACAAACAAAACCCCCCAAACAAACAAACAAACAATAAAAGGCAAGTGAAAGTGACAGGAAAAGTATGTAGGCATGAGAAGCAGAAAATCGCAATAAACAGACTTACTTGAACCTGCCCTGGCAGTGTTGGCACTGGTCTCCCACCCAGCCCTGGTCGCAGACACAGGTGGAGTTGACACAATGACCCGAGAAGCAGGAGATTTTGTCGCAGGACTTGGACTGGGACACCTGGGCGTAGAGGGCCAGGTAAAGGAAGCCGTAGAAGAGCAGCCAGCTGTTCACATCCAGGAGGGAGGCGAAGCAGCAGCAGCAGGCGGAGGGGAAAGGTCTCCAAGCGCCCGGGGCCGCGGGGGCAGCTCCCGCTCTCCGGCCGGCGCTGCCCAGGTCCATCTTGGCCGCGGGGGCCGCGGGCCGAGGCGCGGCCGGAGCCGGACGGCGATGGCAGCTTCCCCTGAGGGGAGATAATCCAGCCGGGGAGATTCAAACCCCCCGCTTCCTCCTCGCCTTCCTCTCCTCCCTCCCGACCCCAGAGCTGCCTCCTCCGGCCCCTTCAGCCCTCCGCGCCCCGTCACTCCCGAGGGGAAGCCCGGCAGCGACAGCCCTCAGCCATCCGCCCCTTCTCCTCGTCGTCCTCCTCAGGGCTCATCGCTACCGTCTTCTTCCATGGAGGAGGAGAGCTGCCTCTTGACCTTGTGTTTTATCCTCGCCAGATATGCCGCCGCGTCCGCGCACACGCCGCCCTGGACCATGTATCCCGCGGCTCCCCCTTCTCCTTTGTATCCCGGTGCCCGCGGCACACACGCAGCGGCGGCGAGGAGGAGCGCGGGAGGCGGGGGCCGCCGTCCTCTCGCCAGGCAGCCAGCTGGGAAGTGAGGGCGGCCGGGCCCCGCAGCCGCTACGGCACCGCGCTTCGGCGGGGCGGGGAAAGGGCTGGAGAGCTCTTATCCCTCGCTCCGTTATTAGCCCGGCGGAGACGGGAGGCGGGAGGCAGCGAGAGGAGGGTTAGCAGCCCCTCCGCGTCCCAGCTGACAGCTTCCAAGCAGCCATTTTTAAAGGCTAATTGTCATCGCCGCTCGGAGCCGCCTCCCGCCCCTCGGCCCGCGTGGATCTGTCCCTCGCTTGGAGCGGGGTCCGGCGGGATGACCGCCCCCCCGAGGCTCCCGCGGCCGCCTCTCCCGCCCACGCTTCCAGAACAGGAGTCGGGGGGGAGGCTGGAGCGGCACCGGGAATGGAGCGGCACCGGGAATGCGGCCCCCGCCGCCCGGACCCCCGAGACGAACCCGCCCCGTCCCGCGTTCCTTGGCGGGGAGCGGCCCCGCTCCCCTGGGCAGAGCGGCCGAAGGCTCGGATGTCCCCCGCTCTGCTGCCTTGGTTCCTCTCTTTGCCTCAGGTCCTGCGAAGTTCAGAGGCGGTTTGCCTTGAACTCCTCCCGGCTGGTATCAGAAGAGATGTTACAGCTTGTTTTGGGAACCTCACCTTCCTAATGTTTACTCTGAACGGAAAATCACGCTATGAAAAGCCAGTGTCCACAAAGGAGACAGAAGAGTCCTGCAACTTTATTCGAATAAAGGAAGAGAGGCCACTGGGGCAGACGCCCGCCGGGTTTTCTCTCTCGAGGTTTCGGAGGGCGCAGCCTCCTTTTATCCCAAACTCCCGGCCTCATGTTGCCCTTTTCCTTTCTCCATTGGCTGAGGTACTAGGAAGGTACAGCCTTCCCGAAGAGCCTAACCCATATTCCCCCTTGAACCTGTTATTTTACCCCAAAGTTCAGAAACTCAGGCTAGCGCAGACCCACTTGTCTGTTTCCAGAGCCAAACTGTCTGAGCTCCACAACAAACCTGCTGCCCAAAGTTAGCAGAGACGTTCAGACCCATTTCAAAGACGATCACACCCATACCTTCACCCATCGAATTGTTTATAAAGGCATTAACACACATCTTCCATTCTCTCAATTTAGGGTTCAAATCAAGACATTGTCTCCTGCTTACTGCTCATCATGCTGTAAACAGGAGACAACGTTGGCAACAGTTGCTGCCTTTGTAAACGGAGCAGTATAAAACTAATCCTTGTATTAAAGTTGCCTAAAATGTCCTCTTTTTTAAGTGTTCCTTCCACAGCCTTTTTCAACTCTCCTGTAACCTCTTTTCATTTTATGATCTGTCAAACCCCCTGAAAATTTTTCCTAACACTGAAATTGGGAATTTATGACGTGATGTCTCTGTTCCAAGCAGATGAAGAAAGGGTATTTAATTTCATCTCCTGGTACCGTCTCTAAGCAGATAGGTCCAAAGTGACCCCATTAGTCTGGAATCAGATCCAAATCGACCCCTCCCCAGATTCTTAACATTTTACCCTTGAAGCCCATAGGAATTTGTTTGGGTTTTGGTTTAACCTTTTTTCCTGGGCACACCATTAAACCTTCAACTAAAAGTCCATCAGTGCTCCTGTAAGGGACAAAGTAACATCCAGCAGTATCCATTTGAGCTTTGTGTGAAAGAGTTGAACCAAGGTCAAGATGTCAAAGTCAAACACGAAGTACAAACATCACAGAGAAAGAGTCTGTGCCTTAAGGAGCTTACAGTCTAGATGGAAGCAACACCTGAAAGTATGTGGGGAAAACAGAGGTGAAAAGTGATTTTCCCAGTTTAATTCCAGGGGGTTTAAGGAGGTCCACAAGTCGCTCTCAGTCCAGGAGTACACTGTACATTCTCTTCCTACCAGTGCTGAGACAGATCATTCCATTGTCCTGTCCATTTCAGTGTCCAGACACGTTTCTTAGCTATTAGACACCTCTTTGTATGTGTTTGGTAATGAATTGGTGAGTTCATGCAAAGAGGGGAAAGGAAAATTGTGTTACTGCTTTATATTTTATGATAAAAAGCTGAGGCTGAAGCCTTTGTCGAACAGTCTGCTAATTGTACAGTATCACATGTGATTAAGGCTGCTGAACAACTGTCCTCTGTTAAATACTATTATGGGACCAGAAATGCAGTTAAAAGGAGATCACAGTCCAAAACACAAAGTCAGTTCAAGAATACTCTTTAATACACAGACACTTGAAGAAATAGTTTTGCTTGCCTTACAGGGAGATACATTCCTTCTCCACTTTCTCAATTCCTTTAAACCAACCAAAAAAGTTCTAAAGCCATCTGAACCATCTTTTTCTCAGACTGAAGGAAGATTTTGTTTCAGATCTACAGAAATCAGCCAAGTTTTTGAAAATGTTTGAAATTAACATTCAAAACTTTTGAAATTACCATTCACAGCAAAGCTAAAATCTCAACAATCCTTTACCAGGCAAGAGACCTATTCAAAAGCACAAAACTGAAACAAAACAAAACAACCCAAATAGGCCAACAAAAAAGGACTAGGGTAGTTGTAATGATAGTACTTTTACTGCATAAACAATCATAAAGAAAAATCTAAACGCAACTAGAAAGGTTTCTACATTTAGAACATCAAGGAAGAAACATTGCACCACTGTCTTCTGGCTAAGAACTAACACACTATGAAAATGAAGGAAAGCAAACCTTTTGGCTCCCATATGCCACAGCAATGAAGTAAAAATTTCATAACTCTAGGAACGGAATGATGTACAAATGCCAATATTGGTTCTCTTCTGTGCTGATTTGATGGGATTTCTTGGTGTCAGATGAAGTTAACAAATCTGGCTGAGAGAAGTCAGATCTGTCAATCCTTTCATCTTCAAATGCATATCTGTAAGTTCCACTTTTCTTGCAAGTGTAACAATTCACACCTTTCATCCTTTCAGTTCTTGACACAGAAATCATTTACACTTTTAAAGAACTAATGTACTGAACCATCTTGGGTAGATTTAGAACTTAAAAGTATTTGAATAACTTATCAAAAGTTTTAAGTTACTGAATAAAAACAGATAATGAGATTATAAACTAGAGTAGTGATGTAGGTTATGTGAACAAAGCTTTCCAAGAATATATCCGTTGTAGTAGGAAAGCAAAATAAATAGAAAAGTATAAAGTATAAATGTTTCTAGGCTATTGCTATCAAAACTTAAGCCCCTGTATACAAGGAGAAAAGTGCTAATACATTTACACTCATTCAGTAAAACAGTATATTTAAAGTCCTCTGTGGTTGCTGTTGTGAGAGAGTGAAATAGATAAAGCAAAACGGCCCCCTAACACAGACTTCTCTGGCTGCTCAGAAATCTCTGCAAAATTCTGAAGACAAGAATAAAGCAGAGACCATCCTCTCCTCCCTGCGCGCCCTGCACACACAGAGGCACCCCTCCCTGCTCTACTGGCCCTCTCCTCCAGGCTGAGATCAGTGAAGCCTTGCTGCAGACATCCTCCTCACTTAAGGATGCTCAGTACTATTTACAGTATCCAGTGCGCTGGTTTTGCAGTTGTGTTGAGAACAATGTAAGTGGCTGAAGAGCAGAGGGGGAAAAAAGAATACCATAGGGCTTGACCTCTTTGCAAGGATATTAAGAGAAACAAATGCTTCCTATGCCCTTTCCTTTCTCCTTGGACAGATATTACCGGGCTCATTAAGTAGAAGGGGCCAAGCTCTGCACTGTTTCTGGACAGGGATATATAGACGAGCCGTGGCCTTATGACTTATTGGTGAAACTGGCGTGTAGACAGCTGTAGAGGAGGTAATGGCTGCAGAATGATTTGATAGCTTCAAGAGCTGCTCCAGCTTAGCATCAGAGCAGTGCACAGGATTCCTGCTGAGCCTGACAGGGGGAACCTGAGTGCAGGCTTCCCCTTTCCTTTCCAAATATGCACCCAACACTTTGTATGAAGGACAGCAAAAGGCTTTTGTTTCATAAATCCCATGCTAATTTTTCATTGAGCAACACTGAGCCACCTGAGCCACTCCAAAAAGAAAAAAATTCTGATATAATGGAAACCATTGGTCTGTTTCCTGAGGTAAAACAAACTCGTCCCTACTTATCGGATTCTAGTGGTAACAGAATAATGCATGTTACAATTTGCTGTTCATATTGTCTTATCTGGTAAGTCAACTCTTGGGAGGTATCAATTTTATAAGATTAAAAGTATAAGCCTTCCCTTGCCTACTCATTTTTTCAATATTTAGAAAGAAATATAAGCCTTCCCTTGCCTACATTATTTTTCTAAACTTAGAAGGAAATAAAATTCACAGAAAATTCACTGGCACACTTCTAAAGTAAAACCTTGATAGAAAAATCTTACCTTTCTTTAACACCCGTGTGTGTATTTTGCTACAGTAGTCACATTTATTACCATCATCTCCAAGAAGTAAACTGGCATACAATAAAGACTGCAAATGCTGTAGGAAGCTTACCAAACTCAGAAACATCTACAAAACAAAAGAGGGGGAAATAATTGTTTATGTTATTTTTTCCAATTTTTTTCCATTTTTAATCTGGAGAAAAGATCTTTAGAGTCTGTTCTGTATTTTTTATGCTTATGCATGAACTGAGGTGTAAAATCTATCCTACAAAGAAAGAGCCAGACTTCTATTGGAATGTTTGTTCCTTTGCAGAATATTTTCATGAAGAAAAAAATAATTATATCTTCGCACTCTTATTTTTAAATTGTAGACCGTGGATGAAGAATAACGGTAAATTAAAGGTTGGCTTCAGGTCCATTTAAAGGTGAAAAAGGCTTCAGAAAAACAGACACCAGACAATACCAAGTTCTATCAGCACTGGTAATGACATTGTCGCTATTTGAAACAGCTCTCAGCTTTCAAATAAAAATCTACGAAACCAGGGAAAAAATCATGGTATATTTTTCTATATTCTTCCTGTACACAAGCTAAAAATTAAATAGACAACCTGATATAGCATTTCCATCTATGACAGAACAAATCTGCTGACATTGATCTTGACTCTTAGTATGAACCTTTTATTTTTTAAAATACAAAGTTTTTAGAAGTCATTCTACTGAATAGATGTGTAATTGGATGCTGTGCTGAAACACCGATGCATCCTGCACTGACATTTCCCACTGTAAATGTCGCTTCTGCTGAGCATTTTTCTGCATTCATTCTGCTGCCTTTTATTTTCCCTGTTATTCCTTCTGGAGTTTTTCACAATCTTGGTTAATCTTGACTAAGCTAGGGCATTTTTTCCTTGTCAGCAAAGCTCCATCTCACAATTCAACCTTTCTTACACATCATTAGTAGGTGTACTGAATTTATCCAATACCCTTTAATGATCCCAAAGGGACACTGCTATTAGACTTTTTCTAGCTGAGAAAGCATTTACTTTGAGTTATTTTCTCCCATTCTTTTCTAAATTAGGACATGATCTTTGGGATTCATACCTCCATTGCCTTTATTTCTCTATCTGTTCTTTTTATTCATAGCTTCAACAAAATACTGAAAAAACTGTTAGAAGATAATGAAATTCCATTGAGGGATTTACACCCTTCCTTCAGAATTTAGCAGAGGTTTCCACATTTTTCTGGCTAGTTTGCTGAAGGATATTAAAAAAAAAAATAAAAAGCCTTATTAAAAGATTTTGAAAATAAAAATAAACCATATGCTTCAATTTTCTCCTACGCACTATTTTTGCTTTGCAAGGCTTAGGAAGAATGCATTTATTATTGGTGGCTTATTGGTACTTACTCATCACATTGTACTTTACCCAGGAGCTTTGAAAGTCCTACACCAATTTCTTCCAAGGCTATTTAAGCGTGACTTCTCCGTCCATGTTGTCAGGCTGACAAATTTCATCTCTTTTGAAAAAAAAAACCAAACCAAAAAGTAAAATGTTGGGTAACTGTCAAATCAGCAGTATAATCAATGTTTTGATTAATACACTTTTCATCTTAATATCACTGTTCAGTTCCTTTGGAGTGACACTACCTCATCTTAGTGATTCTACTTCAACATAACCTCATGCAGATTTCCTTCTCTTCTTTGAAAAAACCCCCAACCTTTTAATAACGGCTACATTGGTAACTTCCTTAATACTTTAATACTTAATTTTACAATATGTTTTTTAATACTGCAGTGGAATTATTTGCCTTTCCTAAAATAACCTTTTCCTTTCCAGTTGCTACTTTTGGACCCTACTTAATTTTCCTATTTTTTTCCTTTTGTGTATTTTTTAAAAATTACTTCTTTCTTTATTCAGTTAATATTTGAGTAGTTGCACTATTAGACTTTGGAAAGTGATACTTGCAAAAAATCGAAAAAAGAGTACATCAAATAGTCTACAACAAGGATAGTGAAACAATAATTGCACTAGGCATAATGGAATAATGGAACAAAATTATGCTCTTTTTTTGCCATTTGATTTGCATAAAATTGGCAAAAATGAGAGGCTATGCATGCACTGATCCTTGTCTTGTCTTCTAGATGTCATAAAAGAATTGAGTAGATTAAATTTTCCCTCAGTATTAATGTTGAAACAGACATTAAATGCCAAGAATCTAACTGGCATATTGTATTCATTCAATGCAACTATTTTCAGTAATTTGAAGAAATAACTCTCTTGTATAAATACAACACTTTGTCAAGCACACAAGCAGTTATTTAATTGGATGAAGACACTAATTTCCATAGCTTCTGATTATGGTGGAAATAATAATTAGTAAGAATTACATTATTTCCTTTCAGTAACAAGGTTTATTGGCACAGATGAGCAAAAAACGCCTGAGGCATCTCCTGTTTGTGTACCTGGGCACTGGTGGTGCTGCAGGGGGGAGGCTGGAGAAGCTGTGAGTTGAGATGCTGAGCTTATCCAACCAGGGATAAAGGCTCAGGATGTGCCATGGGCAGGTCTGGCTACACAGGTGGACGCGCAGGGCAGTTCTGTCTGGGACTGACTGCTGAGGGAAACCTTCTCACCAGCCTGGCGAGTTGTTCCTCATGAGCAAGGCTTTGAACCAGTTTGAAAAGGTGCCAGAGGAAAAATGTCTGCAGGCTTTTCTCCCTGCTCTTTTCAGGCTGTAGATTTAGAATCTGTATGGTCAAAGCCAAGGAGGGCAGGAGAGAGAAGAGAGAATTGAAAAGGTTCTAAGAAAGGGAGAATGCAAAGTGAGCCATCAAACACCTGCAGTACAGATCCACAAGCAGGAACACAGAATCAGTTCTGGTGGAAAAACCTCTGAGATCATCGAGTCCAACATATGCCCCAACACCACCATGTCAACCAGACCGTGGCCGTTTCCAGTCCTTCCTTAAACACTTCCAGGGACGATGACTCCACCACCTCCCTGGACAGCCCATTCCAACGTCTGATCACCTTTTATGTAAAGAAATTCTTCCTCATGTCCAACCTAAACCTCCCCTGGTGCAGCTTAAGACTTTGTCCTCTTGTCCTGTCACTGGCTGCCTGGGAGAAGAGGCTGAACCCCCACCTGGCTACAACCTCCTGCCTGGGAGTTGTAGAGAGTGACAAGGTCATCCCTGAGCCTCCTTTTCTCCAGGCTAAACAGCCCCCGCTCCCTCACTGCTCCTCGTAGAACATGCACTCCAGACCCTGACAGAAATGTTTGCTGAACACCAGCTGAAAAATGGGAGAGACGAAGTGCACATAATGCCAGGTTTAAACCAAAGATTTTTCTGATCAAAAAGTTCTTTCAATATAGCAGCTACTGGAGGTATCCAAGGGGCAGAGACTGGAAAGATCTGGAGGTCTGGACCTCAAGGGAATGGGAATAGGGAATCCCCTAGTAGGATGGGAACACAACTATCTGAGTCTCTCCTTGAAAAAGCATTAAGGCAGGACATAGTTTTCTCTTCAGTTCTTCAGATGTGCTAGGGACAGCTCTTTTATTTCATGAAGTGGAGGAAATTACACAGAAAGTACCTATTTTAGATTTAATTCTAATTCTTTAGGAGGAAGTGGTGGAGAATCTTAAAGTGGAAGTTAATTCAAGAGAAAAAGATAATAAAAATGATAAGTCTTCTGTTCTTCCTTTAAATTGTGACTAACAAAATAAAGGTAATGGGCCTCAAATAGCTCAGGGGAATGCAAGTATCTAGCAATGATAAGAAAAAAAGGAATGTAAGAGATAAAGACAGAACAGTAAATTATCCTTACATGGAGGAAAGATTAGAAGTACATCAAAAATTAAGATGATTGCATCAAGAATTGTTTAACAATCTGAAAATCTAAAAGAAAACCATAAAATATGTAAAAAAATACACATATATAATGGCAAGTATAAAGAAATAGCACAAGCAAGCCAGAATAAAATGAAAAAATGCTGAAGCACAGAATAAGTCACAAGTGGCATGATGATATTCATATTCAGTTCAAATGGGACAGATCTGTGCTGCAAATAATAGCAACTTCTACGCTGCTTTGTATCAGAAGACGGCTGTTTTCCACAAGGATTATACCACATTACAATGCCTTGTCAATCGTTTTTGAATCATTTTTCTCTCCAAATTCTCCATCTCGTACTGATGCTGTACCTCTTGAATTCCCCTAAAAGCAATTTCACAACTTGAAGCAAAGACAGATGGTGGAGTTTCATTTTCTCAGGTGCCTTTCCCAGTCACACTGACCTTAACTGTCCACTGCCATTACAGGATGAGACATGAATCTGGCTCACTGAAAATAATCCCATGTATCACAGTTTACACGTGAGAGTCACACGTGCTCATGTTAAATATTAAAATGATGTTCAAAACAAGATTATGAAATACGATTTTCGACTGTGTCTCACAGAGAATATCTGTGGTTTCATCACTGCTAAAAAAAGTTATTACCTGTGCATCAGTATCAAGAGAGTCACACACTGCAGAGTAACACTCTGGATGGGTTATACCTCTAACTACAAATAGTGTTGTTATGCCATGAAGACAAATATCTTCAGGCTATAAAAAGCCTGAGAAAAGGAAGCTTTAATAAAATCTCGTGGAAAAAAAATCTGATGCAAAATATTCTTACTTCACAACGCTGTTTTACACTGCAATATAAAAACTGCATTTTGTGATTCTGTATTTTCCTCCTTTCCCTCAGTCTTCTAGCCTAGGGGAAGATTGTGTTGTTATTTACCAAAAAACAAAGTAAGAAAAATCGTAGTGTGGTCTGAGTTGCTTTCCATCCATTTCATTCAAATGTCTAATTACATTGACAGATACTTTTTGTAATAAACTTTGTCTATACAATTTATTGGCTGAAAAGACCCAATCATTTAAGGCATATTATAAAGTTTTACCCTAATGTTAAAATGTTAACATACACGTGCATGCACATGAATGTGAATGTGCACAGAACACACGCATAGTATCAGACTTTCAAAATTTTGTAATTGTTTTAGCATTTAGGTTTTTCTAGTTCACATTCCCTCACCTACATACACACCTTATTCTAGACTCTGCTTTTATGATATAGAACTATCCAGGTGTTACTTCCCCTGCTGAAAGGGACTGTCTTCGGCAAGGCACCAATAATGCTTCAAATAAAAAGGCTCTTTGATGTCCCAGGTTGGGTACTAATACCTGCCAAATATAAAATAAATGCCTATTTTATAAATAGCAGATAATATGGATGTTTCCTGTGACTATTTTGGCTTAAAATAACTCTCATATCTGTCTGAAGAATGTCAGAAAATTATACCTGCAGAACAACAGTGCATCATGTGAAGGGTAGGTTTAGACCCTGAACTTTCCCAAGTTTGTATAGTCTACAATTAAAAAGAAGAAACTCAGGAATTTCAGCCAGGGCCTCGAGGGAAAACTATTTTATGTGCCTTCGATGGCTCCTTGTCTCTTAACGAGAAGAAAACGCTGGCAGTACAGTCAGCTTCCTAAAGGAAAGAATGCAGAAACATCTCTGTGGCATGGTGGTAGCAATTCACACCTGAGGAATTTAAAATCCAGCAAAGCCCCGTGAAACTGCTGAGCAGCTGGTGCTGTCTCCACCTCCAGAGGCAGCATAAAAACAGAGGTGATGAAATCCATGTGGGAGAAAAAAACCTCTTCATGTTTAGTGACCTCAAAAAGAAGATGAACATTGAAAAGACAGCCCTTATCTGAGCATGGAAATGTGACATTGTCTTTAGCAAACATTCAGCCAGACCTGTGAAAAGCTTGAGACATTTCACATGTAAAACGAATTTGTAAAGTCTAACAGTAAAAAAAATCATTTAAAAAATTACTACTTCACCTTTTTTTCTTTCTTGATCACCCATTTGGGATCAAGAATCAGAGCAGAGAATCCTCCTCCATGTTCGTATATTAGCATCAGAAGTTAAGATCTGATTGATTATGTGGTGGAGAGCAAGGGGGTGGCTCTGGAAAAAAGTTAGGAGACTTTTTGAAAAAGAATTATGGAAGGGAAGAAGTATGTAAACAAATGAGTACATTACTCGAACTCTGGGCAAAAATAGAGCCTACACTCTCCAAAGCCCAAGAATGTGTTTGTTTTGCATATTTGATGCTTTTCTTTGCCTAATGACTGCTCTCTGGCCTTACTTCCAAACCTTTTGATGTGTCTGTGCAAAAAACCACCACATTGCATTTTATACCAGGGCTGTCTCGCACATGCCTGTGTCAGAGGACATCTGCATTATGAAGCAAGACCAGAACAGTCCCTAAATTAAGGGAGAAAGGAGGGAAGGCAAAAGTCTGTCTCACTCTCTATTATGGCAGCTGATTTTCACATCTGCAAAGAAATGTAAGTGTAATTCAGATGGCTTGTCAAGGGAAATATGATTGAATTATCTCTATAGCCCAGCTGAAAGGTGAAATGATGAGCAACCTGGAATTAAATTAAAAACCTAAACCCATTAAAGTAGTCAGATTTCCCAGACTAAGATAAAAGTGAAAACCTTTGAAATTAAGCAGTCTTCCTACCCTTATCTCTGAAGCTGAAGGCGCTGCTGCTTTGGATAACACAAAGGAAGCCAGACTGGATTATTGCTCATTTGAACACTGGTTCTCAAATGCACCATATTTTCCTCAAGAAATGAACATTATTCATTTCAACTTATGCTGGATATCAAAGTAGCTGTAGAAAAGGACACAAAATAAATTACCAACCATCCTTTGATCCCAACACACTCCCACTGCTCCACTTCCCCACTCCAGAGAACAATGCGAAGGAACCAAATCTCTTCCTTATTCTCAGCAGAGAGCTGCACATCCTGAATCTTTCAAAGCTCATTCCTTTTCTGAGGAATGTCTTTATTCTTAATAAATTTGAAACTATGCACAAGATTTTCCTCAAATGACAGTTTTCTCACATGATTTCTCCCTTACCTTCAAAGTGATTCCTCTTAAAATATAGTTCATAAGTCTCACCTTGTCTGGCTTGAAGAGACAAACAAATAGTTCTCTTTGAGGAATCAAAGTCTATTCATCCATCCCATCACAAGTAAGTACATTGTTGTACAGAAGTATTCCATTCTTATGTGCAGTATAAACAAGAAAATAAACGTGTTTTTCTGTTTTAACCCATTTTCATGTTGGGGCAGTTACACTTTTGCAACATGTGAAATAAATTCTTGTCTGCTTTCATAAAAGCATTTAGAAAATAATAATGATAAAACAACACCATCTAACCTTTATTCTCAAAAGTGCAGTTAAAGGCTGAGTCATAGCCTGACAACTTAAATTAATGCAAAAACTTATAAAACCCCTATATAATCTCAAAAAACCATAGTTCAAATAGAGCCATGAGGGATCAAAATCAAACTTACTTCATGTGCAACAAAGTGAGACCCATTCTTCTGTGTATTTATTTATTTAGGTGATGCACCCACATCCCTTTCCTTCTGTCTGTTTACAAAGACTTCAGGCCAGGCACTTTTTCTTTGAAACTTGCATGGCATCAACAGAAAAAAGCCCCAATCCCAAAAAGGGTCAATGGATAGAACATTAATAGAAATATTTGCTTGTAATACTACCGTTATTTTTATTGGAAAAAAGCTATCACTTTTCAGCTGCATTTTGAATACAAGTAAAATTGAAGGCAAAACTGTATCACAGCTCCTGATCCCTTCTACTTCCACAATGGAACCAGATCCGGTGACTGAAGAGCAATAGCAAACTTACCCTGGTATGAGCTACATCAAAGGGCACAAAATTACCAGGAGAAAGCTAAAAGAAGAAATAATTATTATGATCATGCTTCTACAATCAAAATTTTCCAGTAATAGTTTTACAGCCCTTAGAAATTCTTCAGTGGAGAAAACTCATTACTGTACTTTAGTATTATTCCTCAAGCATTTGCCTATATGCCAGATAACAATGTGGGTATCAATGGAGATTCCCTTAATAAACATTTTTTTAAATTAAACTTTAAATATAAAACATATAAAATGCTATTACTTCTTCTATCATCAAAATATTATGCTAGTGTAGTTAAATTTCCCTTTAGCCTTGGGTTTGGATTCTACAGAATTAAATATTCCATTTCAAACCACATATGGTAGTTCAGTGATTTACACCTCATCTAATTTTGTGAGACGTCAGAAGCCCTTTTAATGAGTGCTTGGAGGGTTTCATTCCATTATAGTTCCAAAGAAGCTGAGGCTGCATTTGCTTTCAAATTCAAAAAATTGTTGGCTGACATCCAACTTGCAATCAAATAATAATGAATTTTTAAAACAACTCCTTCCCAGGCAGAATCTCGAGAATAAAATGGAAAAAAATTACAAGAACAAATGTGTCAGATTTATACAACTCTTTGCAGCAACTGTCCAGAGGATGAAGCACATTGCTAGGAACTCTCAGAAACAGAACCGGTAAGATTTGAAATGTTTCTTCATCTGAAAATAATAACAGTTTCACATGTTCAGTGTTCCTGCTGGATTAAAAAGAATAAGCTAAAAGCACACACAGTCTGAAAAAAACATCTGTTTAAGCTCTCCTATACTGGTAACTCTTCATTGTACTGGACAGAAGGAAAGCACAACAGAAATCTAAATATATATACATGGTCAAGGAAGATAGGATTGATTTTGAGAAACCATGGCAGAGAATAAACACTAAACAAGAGATTTGAGAACTAGGCTCAATTCCACCACTGGTTTTCTATATGGGCAAGTCAGAGAATTCCATTTATCTGCATTTAGTTTCAAAACCTACAACAGCCTTTACAATGCACTTTTTCTTCTACCCATCCATCCCCTCTTGCTACCTGTTCTCACATCATGTATGCAAAACCCC
>VYZQ01055800.1:29172-41678 GCA_013400655.1 Mystacornis crossleyi
GTAATTTTTTAGCCTGAAAAAAACCCCTACCACCCCATATTTACTGAAATATTTTACTCCAAAAAATTAGCGATGATGAAAAGTGGGTAGCAAACCCAATGGCAGTGGTTATTTTATTACACATTACAAAAAATGCCAAATGTTTCATCATGTGGAAATCACCATTACTTTAAAAGAAAATAGCATATCAGCAGAAACCTGTAATGAAATTACTCCTGGAAGTCTGAAGAGTTCAGCTGTTGGCTTAGAAGGTTTTCAACGTGAGGGCTGTAAATTTTTCTTAGATTGAAAGGTATGAACTTGTTATAGATATACTTGTTTCTGATGGCAAAAGAAAAATACCAAGGCGGGATTTTAAATGCAACCTACTGGTTCAAAAATGAACCCTGGATCTCCTGAAGGTTTCTTTTTTCCCTTCCAAACTGCTTTTCTTCTGTTTCCAAGAACCCTGAAGCCAGTGACCTCACATCCTCTGGAATCAAGGCTTCAGTATCTAACATTATTTGAAATGGATTTGCTTTCTTTGGATTAGAAATCAAAGTTATGATATTCTGACTTTTAAGTAATAGCATATAATACCCACTTTCAGTGCAGTTTACAAGAAAGGCTTTTTAACAAATTACCTGCACATTTGGGCTTCTCCTGTCTACCTACCAGATAATGAATGCTTAGCACAAGGAGCTCAGCAATCAGCAGCATTGAGCAAATTTGCCCACTTATCTCTTCGTGATTCTCTGAACCTGTATTCCTGCATCTGCTGCATTAGCAGATTCAGAACCAGTAATGTGAAACAAAACCTGGCTCAATCACTTGGCTCAGAACTATTTACCAGGAAAAAGAACAAAATAAGCCCAACAAACCACAACCCAGATCAGTCTCCCCATGTAATTCAGAATACAGTTGCTGTATCTTCAGGACCAGAATTGCTAGGACTACTCAGTTAATCAGTCCTAAAGACTGCCAGTCATGCGGGATAGCCTTGTTTTGAAAATATCTCATATTCTCACTTTGGCACTGCACAAACTCGTTTCAGATACAAAAACAGCCACACATTTTCCAGGTTGTTGGGAAATAACCCAAGTGAGATTATAAACAATGGAATCTGAGAAACTGGCTTGAAGCCTTTGCAAAGGCTTTGATACGGACTGTTGGCTCACTCCAGCATTTTGAAAACAGTTAAACATATTTTCCTGGTAGCAATATTTTTCCATTGTTGTGCTATTCCAGCACGGGATCATAGCAGAGACCGACCCTTTCTAGGCATAAAATGGAATCAGACCAGCCAGAAACTGGGTGTGGGTGTGACAGGAGTACAGAAGAGGGAAGGGGGGGGCTGTCGGCCATTCAGCACCTCCGGAGGTAGAGACCTGCACAGAGAAGGTTTAGATTTTCTCCAGCCCTGGATTTCTTTCGAACTGGTAAGGTAAGCAAGCACTGTTTTGAGGAGCTGTAAAATCACCTGCTTAAATTACTACATGCCTTGGGAGTGACAAATAAACTGTAAATTAAAGAGAGCACAAGATGGGAGCTTTGGAAAGGAACACGGATATGTACTATGGGTATCTTTAAGAAGGATGCTTTGTGTCTGGGAGGAAAGTGAAATTTTCTGGATTCTAGATCCAAAAAATACCATGACAATTCAGGGGATTAAGGTTCCAATTCAGAGAAAACTTCAGTGAAATCTGAACCTGGGCTATAAGCAGATATTCAAATTTCTACTTATTAAGCAAAGGGCTTAGCTGTTTGTTTAATTTATATCCCGTCAAAATGAAAGAAATTTTATCAAATGCTTAAATGCTTTTCTAAATTCACAGCCTTTATTGGGAAACTGATAAGGAATATTTACAACATCATGGACATGGCACAGCATTTTTCCATATTTCAGTATAGCCACAATTCTACAGCTACTAAATGCAGTCTTTGCCTACTTTTAAAATTAATGAATCCTGTGGGAGCTTTATTAATAGTCAGAAGTTAATTGCTTTACAATGCCTTTCACTCCAATCAAGACCATTTCTAGCAACTTCCTGGGCTGTAGCAGTGACAAATCATTCATCCCAGCAGTGTGGGATTATCCCAACTGTAGAGCAGCACTGGAAAAGGTTTTCCTCCAATGGAGTTTATGTCGTGGATTATGTTACTGTGTCTGCTTCTACCTCACATTACCTTTATGTATGAGAAAAACTGAAGTAAATCAATATTTTCCCTGGTTTGGCTCCCTGAATTTAACTACAGCTTGACCTTTCTTGTCCTTGTCAAATCCATTCTGTGCAGTAAGAAGGGAATTCACTTAGTTCTTCCCCATCTGAAGGTAAGATTTTTACCTAGCTGAATAAACAAAATACACCAGGCAATTTTTTTCCCTCTAGATAACCAATTCTTTTTAAAACTGTCTGTTCTGGGTTTTACATAGTGAAATACTTGAAAAATCTTACCTACCACTCACTGCAGTAACTAAGAATCTTTTCTTGACTTCAGTGGCCTTTGAATCATGCTCTAAGTGAAACAGTGATTTTCTGTTTTAAGACAAATAAGAAAACAGAATTTAAAGGGACACATTGTTTCAAGCAGACACATTCAATTCCTAAGTAACAATTTAAGAAGTCACAAGGGAAATGAGTTTTCAGGGTCTCATCATTTCTTTGATGCAAAAGTGCACACTCCATCTTTTTGGCATTTTGTTCAACAGCAGAGCACATGAAAAAGGAGCCCCACTGTGCATAAAGAGAATAAAATATGTTCAAGAAGAAACAGGAAAAGAAATTCAGGTTAATGTGAAGGTCAACCTTTTTCTGTGTTTAAAATCTGCACTTTGCTGGGATCATAAAGAGAAGTAAAAAAAGCTTTAATCTTCATTGCTGTCATCTCTTAGCGGGAGAAGAATTAAAATCCAAACAGAGATGTTTGGGCTGATGTTAGAGTGGTAAATTACTATTAGATTTTAAATTATCTGTCCCTGAAATACCAGACCTTATATGGCACACACTGTACTTTATATAAAATAAAGCCAATGCCTCATTAAGGGTATTAACAAACTCCCAGACCATTTTTACATTCTGCTCAGCTCTTTCTGCACAGAAGGGCAGTGCAGCAGCCACACCAGAGCCACAGACCTGGGCCAGTTTGGAGAAACCATGTCCCGGGCCCATCTATGTCTCTGGCTGCCCCCACACCGTATCTGAACTGAACCCCAAGAACCATCTGGAGTCAGATGGGCTCTCTATAAAGGTCCCTTCCAACACAAACCATTCTATGAATCTATAACTGTGAGCATGAGACACTCTCACACTCTCTCCAAGCTCAGGTATTTTGGTTTTGGGGTAAGGATTTTTACTGAAAAAACCCCAAACCAACCAAACACAAAAAAAACCCAAGCAGGAGAGGTTACAACTTTGAGCATGAGCTGACAGGGCTGCTATAGAAATATTTCATCAGCTACTTTAAAATTTAACTGAAAATGGTTTTTTAATGCCAATATTTTATTAATCTACTCGGTTAGCTCTCCTTTGCAGGAGAACTGCTAGACAATGACAATGCCTTCTATTTATAACCTATCAGAGCTGAAAGTCAATTCTCTCAATCATGTACCCTGAGTATGTTTTACCAGTAGTGATAGAAAGAGAGAAATTGTCTCTTCTACCTAACTGCATTCTTTTCCTCCTTAAAAGTGAAATATTAATACAAAAAATGGTAGTGACCAATAAAAAAAAAAAAAAACAAAAAAAACACCAAAAACCTGTCTTCCAAGTATTGTACTGTCTGGGCTATATTATATGAGATAAAACACAAGCAAGCAAGAATCTGTATTTGAGGTAACACAAGGATGAGGGAAAAGGTTTTCACACAGATAAGAATTTCCTTGTCATTTAAAACTACGAACATGTAACTTGGACATGATGATTGGAAGTATTGTGACAAAACAAGAATAACTGTTACCTGTCATACTCTTTAATGGCTAAATGTTAATAACTGTAATAAATGAGAGGAAGCTGTTTGGCTGTTTCTGAGAGAGAAGACACTAAATACAGCATATTTTGCTGAAGTCTTTGCATATTTACTTTAAGCAGTATTCCCTAGGAATAGCCCATTTAAAAGGGAAGCAGGGGTTCCATGTTCTTCTTCTGCTGTCTGTCCACAGCTGGTATTTTCCTTTTCCCTCTTCATACAGTCACCTGGGAAAGAGTTCATAATTCAGAAATTAAGGGCTTCCAGTTCTGGTCCTATATCTTTCTTTCCTGCACTACAGTCTTCCATTATAGTTCACTGGAGGACAAAACAGTCTATTTTTCTGCTTTTTAATGGGGGGTCCATAATAAACAAAATTTTTAAAATTTATCTACTACTGATAGCATAGCTTAGGGCACCCCCAGGCAGAAAAAAGAGAGAGTTCATAGATGCCTCTGTTTTCTACCTCATAGAAACACCTGTTTCAGCTCCTACTTGTGAAGTAGGAACCACTTTAAATGGATCTGGAAAGCTGAATAACTGTGTCTGCTTCTACCCCATAGCTGTCCCTCCTGTGCCCCAAACAGCCCCCCAGCAGCCAACTAAAAAATCAAAATTATAGTGGATATCCCTATCTGATTGCCAAATAGTGGCAAAAGTGAAAAGGAGTGAGAAAACACAGCCATCCTCTTTTATGAAAGCCACACTATGGCAAGAGCGGCTGCTCTATTCCTCACCATTTGTTCACGGAAAAAAACCCAAGCAATGATAGCAGTATTAAGATTTTTCTAACTCTGATCCAGATGTAGAACACGTTTTATTTAGCCTGCCTGAGGCGAGCAGCTCTCTGTGTGAGCACAGAGCTCAGCACTGTGTTAGGTTAGCCTCGAGTAGCTTTGAAATATAATTCTGTTCCCTTTGATTTTTTTTTTTAATTGTGTTAATCTTCCATGTTTAAAATGGTGGGATTTAACTGGAGGAATCCACCAGCTCAAGTGTTTCATGGGAATATGCTCCCTATTTGGCATCATCTAGGGAAGAGGCTGATTAAATGCACCACCAGATCCATGATTTTTAGAAGAGAAGAGGGAATAAGCAAAGTCACAGGTTGAGATAAAGAGCAGCATGAGATTACAGCATGAGAAGGAAATTTATTTGGAATAGAAAAACAAGGAATAAATATTTTTCTCTCCACTGTGAACAAACTTTACATTTTAATCCTCTGGCCTAGTGCCTTTAGCTCTCGCTTTAGGTTTCTTGTTCTATTGAATATTTTTGCATCAGAATGCTAAAATCTAATGTATTTCCAGTACTAATTTAAAGTTTTTCTTCACACTTTCATCCTTTAGTAATAAGCATAGACACAAACATACCTGTTCTGCTTTTTGTTCTTCAGTAGCTCAAGTGCAATTTTTGCTTTTGCTTGTTCAGTCTTCAGTCCCTCAAGCATATTTAAATGATGTAGCTGACTGGACTCCTTATGAAGAATTTTGAAACTATTTCTGAGCAGAATATTTACTCAGTGACTATAGAAAGTCTTCGCAGTATTTGTATACAAAATATTTGCATGTGAAAGTGGGACATTTAAACTCTGCAGAGATCATATCCCTCCAGTTAAAAAATTCATGGGTGCTCTGCAAAAAAAATAAACTAGTCCTTCTCCTTAGCTGTACTAAATGCATCTTGTGTGGGGTTGTAGGGGTATTAAAAATATGCTCTTTATAAACACGCACACTGGAACCGAGGTGAAAAATGGACTTGCAAGTGGCCGCAGAATCTGCTGCCTCATCCTGGGGATTGCACCATTATTGATTTCCTGCCCATGAACCCTTCTTCCTTGCCCTTCAGCCCGCCTCCACAGTGGCTGCACTCATGAAGGATATCCAATTGAGAGCCCCTAATGATCAGGCTGAAACTGCACAGCAGCAGTAATATGCAAATGCATGTTTGTGGGTGTCGGGCTTTGCTTTGTTTTCCAAATAAAAACGCTCTTTAGGATATCTGTTTTCCATGCTCTCACTTTCCTCTGCCTTTGGACATTGCAGGGAAGGCACGGATGCATTAGGCAGCCTGACAGGTTGTTGTTCTCCTGCCCAGGGTATGTTTCATGGGCCATTTTGGCATTGATTCCTGGCCAAGTTCTGAAGAAGGTCACTGCAAACTACCCCTTTGCTATTACATCACCACAAACTGTGCTGGTTTTGGCTTTGAGACTCACTGGTGGAAGACAGTTTTGCCAAGTGTCAGAGAAAGTGTATTTCTTTAGAGATGATTATTATCAACAGCACAGTGAGTGCCAGAATTCCTTCTCCATAAAAATAAAGAAAAAATCCTGGAAGTGACTGACTACAATTAACAATGTACAAGCAGAACCACTGAAAACGGTTCCCTAAACCTCTCAATTATAGCACATCTACACTGATTTTGCAAAGCAGATAATAGCTTTTCTCATACCCGTTAAGAGAAAAAATTGTCAAGAACACATGTAAGAGTCACTAACATATAAACTGCAGTTCTATAAGGCTTTAATAATGGTGATGAAAAATAGAAACACAACTGGCACAGGAGAAAGAAGGAAAACCATCTTCTTAAAAGTGAAATTGGTACAAAGCCAAAGAACAATATTATTTTAATAAGAATGCTGAGGAATATCACCCTTCTAGGATTTTGTACAAATTATCTGTCAAACTATTTAGGAATAGATGTCTTGCCTTAGCTAGAAATATACATTCAGGGGAAAAAAAAAAAACCCTAACCAGCTGCCAATCCCCTGACTTACTGTCAATCATGTGGCAGTGTAAATGAGAAAGAGATTATTGTCAGGCCAGTCACAATGAGGAGTTCAAATCACAGTTCCCTGACTTATTGTCAGTCAAATTGTATTATAAACAAGAAAGATATGGCTGTCAAGCCAGCCACAATAGGATTGCCCTTAATACACAGTACAAGACAAAGGAAAAAATTATATCTAACATATTATAAGAGAAAGTTCCTGTGAAGTGAAGAAAATACTGGCTCTCATAAACAGCTTGATTTCTCTATTTTGGCTTTAAATGTCTCTCCCCACGTGCCAGGGAGTAGGTGAAGGAACAGGAGAACCACCTTTCTCACCAGTCACCCTGGAGCAGCAACTTGTCCCCATCAAGTGCTGTGGGGAAGAGATTGTTGCATCCACTGCAACCACAAATAGTGCCACTAATCTGTCTGCACCCTGGGAATCCTTGACAGGTGGTTCTCAGCCATCTGCATTTCTCCTCTCCCTTTTAAATCCTTCTCCCCTTGCCAGCACGCTGGCCAAATTCTGGCTCTTGTGTGAGCACAGGCTGTCTGGAGAGGAACAGAGCACCGCCGGGAGGTCAAGGGAGGGGAACAGATGAGAATCTCTTGCTTGGGTAATTACTTCTGATCCGTGCAAGGCTAAGCAGAAATTTGGCGAGCGGGACACGTGCACCCAGATGGATGAAGTCTAATTTGGGACTGAAAAAGAAAGAAGAAGCAAAAGCAGGATCACAACCAATATATCCATTCACAGTTTAGTCCATTCACTCTTTCTGCTGTTGTCTTTTTTTCCTGTGTTTATATAGAGATTCCTCTGGGTCACTCTTTCAGCCTTCCTCAATCCTTGTCTATTCCTAGGATGTTATTTGGCTTGACAGTAATGCTGCCTTTAAAACATTAGTGCAATTGAACAAAAATGTTACATCTTTTCCTTCATACTTAACCTTTAAAGGACACTTTTATTCAAAAATATTCACCAAGGTTCTCCTTTTGACTTTCTGGCTGAATATACCCACAGGATTCCCCAAATTTATCATGAACATAATAATGCAGGAAAGAAAAATATGATAATGCTTAGTCTTTTTTTACATTTTAGTTGAAAATGCAAGGTTCATTTGTGGAAAAGGTCAGGATACTCTTTAGGTTTTCTGTGTTCAGTGCCACAGTTTTCACAGTTTCCTATGTACCAGTTACACAAAAGAAGATGCAGTTTAATCTGCTTTTCATCCAGGAAAAAGAAACCCTTAAGGATTCAAGACTGGCCTATGAAAGAGGAGGAGTCTTTGACTTGTTGGGCAAGGAGATTGAGACTAATTTCTGCACAGAGAAAGTAGGAGCCCTGTGGCTCTGGGAAAGAATTGTTTTGACCTTAAAAAAAAAAAAAAAAAAAGGAGTGTTGGGAAGAAATTAATTTTGAGGCTGATCCAGCAAATGGACTAGAATTTTAGATTTAACATGTATGGTGATACCGAGGCTGCAGAGGCTTCTGTAACATAGTAACAGCAGTGAAGTAATTCAGGAGGTTCTGAAGCAAAAGGAGATTGTTGGGATTAAGGGAAGACCTCTCCTTTGCAGTTGTCTCAGTCTGGAATGTTCTCTCTCCCAGTGTCAGTCACTGTCCTGCACTCAGGACTGAATCACCAGCCAGCCAGAGGCACAGGTTGGGGTTTTTTCCTGCTAAAGGCAAGCTAATTAATGTTTGCAAACTCTTTGCAATCTGCTGGTATCATTGCAACATATCAGCAGTTTAAATACTCAATATTTTAAGTACATAGAGGACTGAGATGCTGCCAGCCTAATAAATATCTGAGGATTAAATTTGCTTAGAAAACTAAATAGTAGTTGCAAATTCATTTGGTATATTTAACCTGCATTTAGGAGAAGAAAAATCCCTTCATTTTAATATTGTAGCTCCGTAAGATTTTTATGTGCATGCCATTTAAGTCTGTTCCTAAGTACCTAAGAGGCAAGTAATGCTGTTTCTTTGGGCAGACGGATACATCACTAAAAATCACAAACCCATTAGATCAACAAGGACTATCTAATTATCATGGGGAAATAAAGCCAATAAATCTATCCTGGTATAAATTATAGGCTTATGAAGTCATACATAATGAAATAAATATTTAATTTTTCTGAAATCCAAAATCTCGCTTTAGAAACAGGAATATTAAAAATTAATTTCCATTTCTTATGATGGGTACACTGTGGTTGAGTGGTTTCAGCATGTGCATGTACTCCCAAGTGCTCCTGAATCCTATTCCTGGTTCTGACAGTGATTCATACCCTGGACCGAGACAAATCATTCAGCCTCTCTGTACTTCTTGCCCATCTGTAAAGCTGAGATAGTGCTGACCTGCTTCACAGAACCATTAGAAGAATTAAGAGACAGCTGTTCTGCATCTTGAAGACATGAAATGCTCTAAAAATGCAAAATACTTTTATTCCAGGGCTTGGAGATTTTTGTGTCGTCACCGAAGTTCTTAGCACCTGGCAGGAGTGATTTCTCCTTCAATAATTCGGTCAGCTCCCTGTTTCTGCAAGATTTATTCTTTCACTCTCCTAACTAAGTCTGTCACCATTAAGAGAGAGATGTTTACTGTGAGATGGCTCTTCCTTGGAAATAATTGGCAGCGAGTTCCTTGCAGAGGCACAGCAGAGACTCATCCTCTGCAAAAGACTCAACCCCTGACAAGGCAGGTCCTGCTCTGCCAGCACAGACTCAAACAGTGCCTTCTTCCTAATTACGGAGAAAACATGAAGGAAAAAGGCCATCGAGGGACAGAATGTTATGCAATGGGAGCAGAGTCTAAGAGAGGAAAGGTTTAATAATTAGAACTTTTGCTGTGCATCTGAATAGAAACAGCTTCTCTACAAGGGATGAAAAAAATATTTCTTTTCATCAAGAATATTGCAAGCTGCATGGAATAGTGGTAGCAAATTTATGAGTAAGTTTGCAAGATTTGTATTTCAAAACAGATGCATAATTGGCTTCCATTTTAAACAATCACATTTTATGCTATACTTCATATTCAATCTACCCATTCTGTGTAACAGACTTCCAAGATTATTCTATTTCCCTCTGTTTGCCTGCCTACTCAGGCAGTATCTATTTATCTCACTTCAGTATTTATTTACTTGTCTGAAGGAAAAGTTAAACAAACTTAGCGATACCATATTTTCTTAATTGACACAATTTCAAGTAAATTCTATTTGTACGCCTGAAATTCCAGTAAAATATTTTAGGTCTGTAGCAACGGGCCTTATATTCTAAAGCAATCTTTCTTTTAAATAAATGGAAACAACTGTACAGCTTACAAAAAAATGTATAGAACACTTTTTTAATTGACTAGGGAGAAAGATAAGATTTGCAACCCATTTTTATCAGAGGTGGTTTAGAGGTGGTTTTACATGTCTGCTGTGCTTGAGTGGCATTAGTAATGATCTTTGTGTGATTCACTCGAAAGCCTAACCCGGAAAGATAGCCAGCTCTACCTTAATTGCCATTATTATGGTATTCACTTTGGCCTTGAAGCCTTTAGGAGGCTGTAAAATAGTGTCTATTCCAAATAAGCTCTGTTCTCCACTGCCTATCCATCTCTCTTACACACAGCCACAGATTACAAGGGCAGAAGTAATTGTTGTCATCTCACCTTCTTCAGACTGATCTTTTGGATATCCTTGGTGGCGAGTGTCCTTTAGCCCTCATCAGGCTGTGTTCAAGCTAAGTTCATCCTTCTAGGAAGTCTGTGGTCTCGAATTAAAGATTTCAAGTATCCATTCTGCTTTTGGACTGTTATCTATTTATCTATCTAATTAGAAATATTGTTTCTTATTTTCAAGCAATGAGTACTTTGGCTGGATATTGTTGTGCTTTTGTGAGAAACAGAAAGGAGCTGTCACTAGGAATGACAAACTAAGTATTTGTAGGCTGATCATATCACATGGTAATTTTCTTTTAAAGAAGAGTGAGCTAATTAAGCCTCTAAATACGTGGCAGGTTTTCCAAACCTTGAATCATTTTCACAGCCTTGTAGTGAACCCTCTCTATTCTGTCAGCTTAGTTTCTGAAAAACCCTATTTTAAGATGAATTTAATCATTTCACTGCGCCTTCAGCTAGAAGGCGAACGTTTCTAGAAATCGTAATTCTCCAGTGCTCTTTCTGTAGATATGTAAATCCATGCTCACAGGAGAAAGAAAAAGTGACAATACCTGAAATAATCATTTTACCATCCAGCAACCAACTAATTCCCTTCCACGGATGTCATATGCAGAACTACTTCCAGCAAATAATTGAAAACACACAGGCTAAGCTTTGACCACCCATAAACAAAACTGACCTGAAGCTGTGTGGGCCAAAAAAATGCTTCAAAAGCTATTATCTCTGCTGCAGCAAAATCCTTTCTTTTTAGGCAATTCCCAGCATTTCACCAACACCATCGCTGTATTCACCTACCCGGGGCATTTCAAATGGGCACACAGGAGCTATGCTTGAAGTCTGGATGAAGGATTGTGCTGCCATGGCCCAGGGAGCTCAGCTTTGAAGATGCTGCTGGGCAGCATTGGAAGAACAAGGTCACAGGGCAGCTGGAATCCAGCGGAATCTGTAAAGGATGGGGCAGCCCACAAGTGTGGGCTGTCAAACCCAAAAGTAAGGAGGCATGGTATTACAAAAATGTTTTTCTTCTGTGCATCGAGCATTTTGTATGCTACTGTACATACCCATTCTGCAGTTGCTGTTTGTCTTTATGTTTTGCTCATTCTCAGTGCCAATACAGTGCCCCAAACAAGTCACAGTTTCTAAAATATGCAAGTGCTCCAGCTGACCTTATGAAGAGCTATAAAATTGTAAGGTAAGGGCTTGAAGTCATACACAAAATGGCAATATCTGAGAAGTCTTTCTATTGTTGTTTCTTTCCATTAAGAAAAAAATAAAAAGGGAAAAATATGCAAATTCCCCAGAACAAATTTCACAGCCCAGAGAAAGCAGAGCTCATATGGAAGCCATTTCCAAAGGCACCATGATTGCCACCAACAAATATGCTTTAGATAAATTTTGCAATTTCCTTTTGCTCCATTCTCTGGGAGTATTTCACATTCTGCCTTGGGCACAGACCTCGACACAAGGGGCTGGCTAATGCAGCCCCAGTTCATGTCAGAATGTACCAGTGCAGTGACAATCCCCACTGCCTTCAATGAGATATTGGTGTATCTGAGGCATACTAATATGTGCAAGAGTTGATGACTAACATGAGCATCTGCAACAGCTAGAGCGAAGATATTATTATAGACAGTCTATTGTACTTGCAAAAGACAAGTAAAGAGTTCCTGGTTGAGAATACATGTCAGAAAAATGACATGTTTTCATCACTTCCAGCCATAGTTAAAAGACTCTGAATACATTAACTAGCTGAAGGAAAAATACTTTCAGCTTTTGTATCACAGTGGGAATCTGTAAATGCAAGTTATGATGTAACAGACAATTACTGTGAATTCAACTGTTCATCATTTCTAAAAAGCTAATAATTTTTTTTTTTTTAATGTACATAGAGGAAGGTGGTATTTTCCATCAAGTTTACAATGCTCCAAGCTAGGGAAAGGAGTTTAAGGTGGGCAGGACTGACTCAGTAACTGCAGCTGAACAGTTATTTAATACAAAGCTTTAGATCATTAGATATCTCAACTCGAGTACATGTTCCTGCACCACTTTTCAAAATGATCCAAATCCTTTTGATGAAAATCTGGTCAATAATTCAGTGTGCCAACTGGCACGGAATCCCGG
>VYZQ01055813.1:0-29697 GCA_013400655.1 Mystacornis crossleyi
CTTGCCATTCCATTTTTAGTTCCTTTTCTTTGCTTTCTTTTCCTTTTCTGCTTATAAGACTGAATCACTAAATAGCTTGTGAGTTTGTGATGACAACAAACTCTCCAACAGTCTGTGAAAAGATGGATCAAATAGGCTGTGCTGAGACTTCTTATAATACCAGACATAGGTAGTCATTCATTTTGAGTACACCTTTTCATTAGTTGCTTTGCTGAGCAATGCTTTTGTAGCTGAGAGCAGCTGTCTGTACTTTGTCCTTAGCCATGCCTTGGCTGGCATATCTACAAATGACAAATTGCTTTGTCTACAAAAGACAAAAATGCTTCGAAGGGCATTTTTTCAAGTTTCTCATTGCTTGGAGGACCCTCAAAACCCTCTGGAACTAAATATGAATGTATGGAACGTACATAGAGTGCATGTTTATATCCAGAGTCACTAATATAAAAGTGAATTGGTTGCCAGTAAGTGGAATTCTTCAAGGTACTTTGTCCATGTGAATCTTTGCTTGATCCTGTTCTTGAGGATCCTCTTGATCCTTTTCTTGAGACAGGAAGTACTGAGATGGCACTTCTTGTACAGCATGGAATTGCATTCAGAATAGCACATAATGTTGGCTGTGTCTTATCTGCTCTGACAGTGTAAAGTGGTTTATGGGTTACAGTGATAGATGGTTACAGTGATAGTGCTGGGTTAAAAGCTGGACTTGATCTAAAGGTCTCTTCCAACCGTGATGAATCCAAGAGCAGTTAAAGGGTGTTTTTTGAGTAATGGAAAAATGTTATGGAATGAGAAACTGTTTGCTCATCTAATTGCAGCTCTTACAAGAGAAGCAAACCATATCATTATTCAACAGTGTCTATCTGCTGCACTGTTAAGAGACTGTTGTCTCTTGGTTCTAGTTCTCTGTTATATTTCTCCATCAGATGTCCATCTGACATCAGATTCTCCATAGCATAAATTTTGATTCTGATTTTAGGCTTTTTTGGAGATTTTCTAGAGAACCTGTTTTCCACATCTCTTCTTAGTAGACCATACCAGATCTCACAATTGTAAATCTAGTTTCTTCCTTTCAATTAAAATTTTTTTTTTGCTTATGTAGCTCATTCAAGAAAAGCATTTATTTATTTATGTGATATCTTCACACAAAGATATGAAGATATCTTGTGTCTATCTCTTGTGAGAGAGACAGAAATTGGCCATTAATCTTGGTTTGATGCTGACTCTTGGAAAATTCACATTTATTTACCCTCTTTTTATATTGGCAACATTTATCTTGATAGTTCTTCAGTATCTTACCTGGAATATTTAACAGAATGTGTTTGTTGTACATAAATTGTAATTTATATACATAATAAAAAAGGCTTCTGTTATTGTTGTTTTTTTCTCTGTTGTAGAAAAGTCTGCTAGAGATTGAAGAGAAACTTAAAGGTTTAAAGCCTGTATCTGAGCCTCAAGGCAAAGGAAAAAGAATACTTATTCAAGAGCTAGAGGATTCAGAAAGTGTTGAAGAAAGAGGGGAGAACATAGAAGAATGTGAAAGATGTGGTGGAGATAAAAGTAATGTCATATCATTTCTTATTTTATTTTAGCCTATTTATTTCCTATATTATTTTAGGAAAAAATTGTTGTCTTTGAGATTGTAATGTTTATTCACACAATTCATCCATATTTTCTTGCAAAGAATTTTGCCTGTTTGAAGACTAAAATTACATTGACTACTTAAAGTAGATCTGAGTGTGAAATCTAGAATCCAGTTTTGTTACACATCTGTGTAATTCTTTATAGGATGGGCATAACGGAGACAAATGGAAAACATTGCTATAAATCACCTACTTCCCTGTGCCCTGTGTAATTTTACACGTCTCCTTTGATGTGGACCCAGCTAAAAATTTCTTCTGGTGTTAGAGAACATTTTGTGTTCCTGAGTTCTTTCTCTCACACAGCTGTCCTGCCTTCCCAACAGCACATTTTTCTTCTGCATCTTTCTTCCCATGCTTGCATCAAAGGGTGTAAAAATGATCAAGTGTAATTTGTCAACATCTGTAATTTTTGTTGTTGTTTGTTTTGGAAGCAATCCTTTTTTTTTTTTTTTAATTGTAAGAGGTCATCTCTGTGCTCTGAAAGTTTCTATTAGAGGTAAACAACGTGTAATTCTTGTACTGTATGTAGTTTACAAGCAGTTGAAGTGTCTTTCCCGTTCCTGGATTAGTGTGTGACTAGCTGCAGGGCTGCTGGGATGAAGCCACTGGCATAATCAGAATCCATGGCTTGCAGGAGGAAGTGAGGCAGCAGTGGCTAAGAAGGCTTGCACTGGCAGGTTGTTTTTAGATTCAGCTGCATGGCTGGCCTCCAGCCGGCAACAGAATAACATCCCTGTGCTGATTTCACTCTTCTCTTTTCTGTTGGTTATGTTGGTTCTTTAAGGTATCGTGGCATGACAGCTGTGACTTTGAAATTTTTGTGTTTTATCTTGAAACTAAATCAGTCCGTGGGTTTTGCAGTCTAATCGTGAATGTTGGACTGTACATGTGTGATATAATAATGTATTATTGGCACACAGGATTAGGGAAAATACATTTTTCCAAATCAGTTGGTGTCTACCAAATCTCCTTAGCTAAAACCTTGGAAAAAAGGGTGCATCATGTCCCTAGCCTTAAATGTCAGTTAATTTGGGGTTGTTTTCTATTGTGAGCATTCAGATGACTATGTGCCTTCTAGCTCCATAGGAAGACCTCCATTCTGTTGATGAAAGGTTAGGCTTTTAAACATAGGGAAGATTGTTACCTGATGCCAATGACATATGTGTTCCTGAGATATACATAAGTATTTCAGAGATTTAAGTGGCAAGCCTTTTCATAGATTACTCTGCGTTGTACAACTGGAAATGAATATGAATTCAGTTCAGTTAATGAATAAAAACATTCTGTCAACCTAAGAGCAAGAAGTGGACTGAACATCTGGTCCTGTAGTCACAGGCAGTCCAGTAGTCCATGTAGTCCAGCCATGTAGTCACGTTTATCTCACATTCTAGTTGGTACGCCTAATGCATTCCTACTAAACTTACAATTTAGAGATTGGAAAAAGAAATCAAAATATTTTTTGTTTTCTTTAGCTCTGAAATGTTGATTTCTGAACTTTGAACGAAACAGTCGAAATAGAGTGTAGTCCCTCTTCATCTTCTATTTAACTGAAAGCAAAAGTAAATAGAACTGTTTCTGTACAATAGAAATGGAAAATTGCTTGCATCCTAGCGACTATAAAAACCAGTATTCAGGCACTGCAAAACCTAAAAATCATGTATGTACTTGACAAAGCACCTGGTATTTTGACAAGTTTCTAGAAGTTATAACCTCAAGTGAGTATAAATATAAAGATAAATTGATATATTTTAAATATCCCCTTTTAATTCAGAAAAAATTGCTGAGTTGTGTGGTATTTACTTGATCTATTGCAATATTAAAGAATATTATATAATATTAAACAATCCCAAAACTTCAAATATTCCTGTTAGAGTATTCAGTGGGTTGTTTTTTTTTTTAGTTTTATGATGGTCCTTCCATTTTAAGTTTGTTATTTTAATAATAACGTAAACTGAAATTCTTTCTAGTGTGTATTTGTTGTCATTCTGGTCAAAATTCTGTCCATACTTTTCAGTACATTTCTTTAAATTCTCCTTGGAATTTATAATATGTCTTGACTTTTTTTTTCCTGAGGAAAAGTTCAGAAATGTTGGGTTTTTTTAGTCCAGAACACTGCGTTCATGAATACATTTCTCTGTAGAGACCAATACAGGAACATTGTTTATAAACACTGAAACTAAAAGGCAGTGAGAAGTATAGCTGTACAATTTTTTGCATGCTGTTTACTCAGACCTGAAATATTTAACCAATTAGCATTACCCAGCAGCCAAACAAGGTAACTATCAGTATTCCTATTGTCAGGGGGACTCCAGACTCCAAATGCTATAAATGCTTCCTGTTTAATCTGGGGCTGGTTCTGTGCACTTCATCTTTAGGAAATTTCCTCCTGTGTTCAGGAAGTGATGTTCACATTCATATCATTCACATCACATATTATGTGCCTGCCTTGCTTTTTCTTTGTGTCTAGAAGTTGGGATGCTCTATGAGAGTGTTTCCCTATGTTTTCTAAAAGCTTGTCCTATCTCCTGCTCATATGTGACATTTAAATTTTTTTTTCTGTTTTGGTGTATGTGCAATGAAAGCAGTTTAGCATGTATTTTAAGTGAGTTATTAATATACTGCTGTCTTCATTCATCTGCACAGCTTGCCTTTTACCAGCATTCTCCCTAGAAAATCGATTTTAAACCTTTTTGGCTTATTTGCCACCACCAATTGGATGGGTGGGTGGATGTCTCAAATATAAATAATTTAAGTTTTACAAAAATGTCTATGTGGGTAGATTTAGCCTATCGTTGTTCCCACTGTGGAGTATGAACTTTCTATTAAACATGGTATTTCAAAAAGGGACCACAGCTAGGTAGGAGGCACTAGAGGATCTACTGTTTCTACAAATCTTATGTTTTCCCATCCTGTTCAGTTTGATTTCAGTAACATTTTGTGTGTTTAAAAGGAATTATTTCTTTCATTTGGAACCACCTGGAGTTCATCCATATTGAGTCAGCTTCAGATGTTTAGTTAAAGTCAATAGAAAGTATCATTCCAATATATGAAAAAATTCTGTTGGACAGATAAATACCTCAAGTGAAGGGAAGGGGAAGAGAGCATCTTAATATTACCAAAAGACAGAGTTGTCCTGTGACTAGTAGTATTGAGTCAGGCTCTGCAGAAATCTGTATTTGAATACTGCGGTGCTAATCTGATAGGAATTCAGCAGAATAAGGAAGATAGAGATGTTGTTATCTAATACCCTTATTCTGTGATTTTTCCGAAATAAATTTGTAATAAATAAAAGTGGAAGTTGAATGATCGCAAGTATGCGTAAAAGGATTTTTGACATGTCTAAATGAAATCTTCTTGAGAAGGATTTATAAGCTTTTATCCCGCCTATTCTATTTTATATTTGAGGAGAATTTTGTGTAACGTTACTGGTTTGTTCGCTTGTGATCTAATTTTAACTTGCGAGCATTTTGATGGTCATGGAAAATTAGTGTCCCTGTTTTAATAAGCGGTATTTAAAGAGTTAATTTCAAGGTGAGCCTTGTACCATTCTGACACCGCAGGACAGGGGTTCCCATGTGCTCAGAAAGGGGAAATGAGGCTTCATAGTAATCCCTTCTCAATAACCACTGCAACTGACTTGTAAGTAGGAATTCTTCTGTGTCCTTCGCAGTGTTTTCTGAGGCCGAGAAGCCCCCCTAGCGTTAGGATGGTGCAGGCTTTGGTCGGTGTCCCTCTGCAGCACCCCCGTGTCGCGGCAGGCCGATAGTTTGCTCTGATGATGCGGCTCTAACCCGGCTCATTAACGCCCTTGCAGCCTCCGGCGCGCCAGCGGCAGCGCAGGCGGCAGCCGGGGAGCCCGCGATGGGCAACGCGCACAGAAAGTCCCGCGGCAAAGGCGGCAGCAAGGCGCAGGACAGAGAGACGCACAAACAGAAGGACTCCGATGAGAGCGGATTAAAAAAAGGCACGTCAGAGAAGAAATCAGGAAAGCATTTGGCAGACCATGAAGGTGAAGTTAATGGCTATTTATGTAGTGATGAGACGAGTGAAAGCCCCGAAGCTAAGGAGATCTCCAAATCGAATGAAGAAGGGTTTCAGTCGGCTGGTGGTGGCAGTTCCACTTCACTTCCTCCTACTGCAGCAAAACTAAGAAGTGAAGGAAACGAGTTATTTAAGAGTGGACAGTTTGGAGAAGCTGTGCTCAAATACTCGGAAGCAATTGAATATGTCATTGGTCTAGGTGAGTGTAATACCTTATACTTTAAATCTAGAACGGTTCAGATGATTTAAAAGAACTACAAGTGAGTAAATATAGCTTTGCCCTGTCAAAACTCCTTTTGATAGGAGTTACTGCGCAGTAAATCTTTCGTTTCAGTAGACAGCAATTCACATGACAAAATATAGGACAGTGAGTGAAATAATGTGTTAATTTTCTTGGGGTAGAGCTGTTGGCATTTATTTATGTTTGAATACTTATATATTCTAGGCAGCATGATAAAAGAAAGGTCTTTACTGCTTTGCAGTGTCAGCAGACTGCATCACTGCAGTGCAACTTGGAGTATGCATGTCTTTAATTCTTGAATGTCATTTCAGTAATACTATTTGATTTTAATTGTAACTTCTTTTAGGAGAACAAAGTCCAGATGATTTAAGTATCTTGTACTCAAACAGAGCAGCATGTTACCTCAAAGAAGGGAACTGCAGTGACTGCATTCAGGATTGTAACAGGTAAATTGAAACCTCCCATGCAGAACAACAACATTCCTGGTGATGATTAAACATTTTTACTGATATATTGCTAGTGCTGTTTTACTCAGTATCAATAAAGTCTGATTCCTTGTCTAACTGACAGATACCTTTGTTGCGTAGACAATCACATGGAAACTAGGAAAGGAATAACTTTTAACTTACTATCTTACTGTGTCAGGGCAGTTTTTAAGCTTATTGTTTACATAGGAATGCGTAGCTGGATTAAAGTTTTTAATATAAAAGCAGGTTAACAATGGTGTTCTGCAGTAACTTACGTGTAAGAGCTTTGTTAAGCCAGATGCTTATCACAGTACTGGAAATTGCTTTTGAGCACATGTATGGTGTTTGTGTGTGTGTTCTCTGTGTTTGGTTTGTTGTTTTGGTGTGGGTTTTTAAAATACATATTTGACATAGTTATTACTATATATAACAGTAATTACAGCTGTAGTTAGAGAAGATCAGACACCTTCAGTAACTTCCAAACTCTGTATCCCACTAAATTATTACTGTATTTTTGATATTTTAGGTTTTTTTAATATTTCCATAGATTGTTTGTAATGCTGAGGCTTAAGGTGCAAAAAAGTATCTTAAAAGAATTAGAAATCATATTAATTAATCAGCTGAGATTTTTGTACAGCAGAACTCAGCTGTTAAAAAAGCCCTCCAAAACTAAAAATAAAAATGCATGTACCTTTGTAGTACAAAGGTACAAAACATTTAACTTACTGTATATATTCTACCTGACGTAATGAATTTTCTAAAAAAACTCATTAGCAGTATTTTGTTTAAATAGGTTCAGGACCACAGCTTGCCAAGGTGGTGCACTTAAGAGCCATTGCATTTTTCTATTCACAAGTATGTAAGACTTCAGCTGAAATCAGTAATACAAAGGTTTTAGGTTTTATATTCTTACCGAGTGGAAACTTTTTTTTCTTACTACTTAATGACAGTGTCCTTAATGTCATGCATATTTCCTGGATGCACAGGGACCCATGATGCTCGGTGGTAGAAATAATACAGAGGTAGAAATAATTTAGAGACTGAGAAGCAGAACTGCAAACCTGCAAACACGGGGAGATAAGGCAATGTCAAATAAATCTTCAGTAGGCAACACAATATAATAGATGATCTACAAATAGTTACTTGATTTCAAAGTAAAAATTTTGTAGGGTTATATTGGGAGAGAGCACTTCTCCATGAGCCGTGCTTGGCATTGCAAGAGGTTGCCCAGAGATGCTGGGCAGAGATTCCCGTGGAGGTTTTCAAGGCCCGCCTGTATCAAGCCCCAAGCAGCCTTCTTGGAGCTGACTGTACCTGTAGCAGAAAGTTGGGACATCTCAGTCTGGATTGCTTTATGACTTCATTAAATCAAATTGTCTAGACTCACCTTAATTTCGCTCTTTCAGAAGTTTATCTCTCTTTAGCAACAATGATTGAAAAGAAGGTAGTCGTTGAGAAATAAAGCCTTTGTGGACTGCTTCATATTGCTGGAAAAGTGCATGGTGTTGGGAAGGCGTTCTAATTGCACAGGGTTGATGTTGGTGTTGACCAGGCAGACAATCAAAAGTGTAAACAGAAAAAAGACAGGCAGAAAAGTCCCAGGAAAAACAGGTGTATATTCATGTCCTACTAAATGGGGTTTTTAAGTGCATACTTTCATTTAAGGAGGAAGAACTGGAAGTCATGGAAGCGAAAGCACCGTATACTTGAAATCCTTGTAGATCTAGGCATGACTTAGAAAAACAGCTTTTGCTCTTAAGCAGGTGCCATTACATTAATCATATCTTGGTGATGAGAGCAGTTTCCCAGATGGAAGATAGGACTTAGAGTAGAATAAGCTGTAGTAAAAGCACTAACAATCTGAAAACTGGATGTAATTTAGGGTGTTAATATGAACCACTTAGACCCATTTTCCTTAGTTATTTTACTTTAAGTGCCATCTGAAATCACAGAGTTACATATAGTTGTGTATGTTTTAAAACAGTTTTACTATTCTTATTTCAGTTACTCTTTTTCAATCCTGCATTTTTCTTTTTTTTCTCCTCCAGAGCTCTGGAGCTTCAGCCATTTTCCCTTAAGCCTCTTCTACGCCGAGCAATGGCAAATGAGTCAATGGAGCGGTATCGACAGGCATACATTGATTATAAAACAGTCCTACAAATAGACAGCAGCATCCAAGCAGCAAATGATAGTGCTAACAGGTAATTCCACACAAATTTTCTGATAACAGTCAAAATAGAAAAGTGGAATTCAAATTTGTTTGTTTTACATGCTCCCTCTATTCTGTACCCTCAGAGTTGTGGCACAACTAGTACATTATAGCTAGAGGATCAGCTGTTCATTTAGTTGTTTTCCCATCATTTCAGTTTTCCTCTCCTAGCAGTGAGTCCCTTTTCTGTTTTTCAAAAGCATAATACTGTAAATATTTTAAGGTTGGTTTGTTGTTTTTTTTTAACTACTGCTTCTACTTGTTCTCTTTCCTAACTTCTATTTTATACTATATAAAGTAATACTTTAAGGTCCATGCCTTTTCTCTGACATCGCATTTCCTTTTCATATTCCTAGTCTTTCTGTGGCAGTTGGAGATTTATGTTAAGTGTGAATCCTTCTGCATGCTGCAGTTGTGGAAGTACTGAAGTAGCTTGATAGAGTGGTTGGCTACAAAGCTTAGAGGTGTAAAAAATATAATTGAATGTTATTTTCAAGTATTAATACTTTAAACATTAATTCTTGCTGCCGAGAGAGACATTTGAATTTCCCTAATTATATTTTAATAGTATGAAGTTGAAAACAGAACAGCCATTAATCACTGAGCAGGAACCCACATGTGTGTGACTTTTACAATGGAATCTAGTAGGGTTTTTTCTTCCTAAGGCAAGGCCACGAGCACTTGCATTATTTATTAAAAAGTCCGTAATATCTTTCTTTAAATTCTGCTTATTTGACCAGAGGAAATTGTGACACTTAATCATCTCTTAGAAGTCCTATTTTTTTGACAACACAACAAATTGTTTGTGATCTTCTATATCTGTGGTGGTAGTAGAGCACTTGGATTGGTGGAATAACTGCTTTTCCTAGTACCTGTGTAATTATAACACTTTAAAAAAATCTCATTGGCTTATTTTATCTGCAGATAACTCTTTTTGTATTTCTCCTTGACTTGGAACTTGCTTAGTAATAAGCTTATTTCCCTTTTCCCCTTAACACTCTTCCTTTTCTCCTCTCTAGGCCTTCCTTATGTTTTTAGCTTCACTGCTCATTACTCTTTCCTCCCTGGCAACCCATCACCTTATTTCAGCTGCTTCTTCCTTCTTCTCTTGTGCTGGTAATTCATTTTTGCTTGCAAATTATTAGTTTCTAAACCATAGATCTCCTGCATAACTGAACTTTAACTATATTTAAAAAAAAATATTTTGTCATTTGTAAATTCAACTGAAGCTGTTTACTAAAGCATTCATTTTCATTTCCAAAGTAAGAGACCTTTCTAAAAACAAATTTTAAGAAAACATTACTGCCTTTTAACTTAAGGGGACAACCCCAAATGTAATTTTTTTGGTTTTCTTTATTTTTGCGGGGTTTTTTTTAATATTAGGAAGAACAGGTCTTAACAACCTTCTTTTATTGGACAATTTTTTTTGTTTTAATTTTCTGTGGGAAGTTGGATAGTGATGCTGTAGGATGCTGACAGAAAAAACTAATCATTCTACTTGTGTCTGAGGGTGGGTTTGATAAACCCTGTTGAAGCTTGTCTCTCTGTGTTTACATAGCTAAGCAAGTTTTCCAAAAACCTTAGAATCAATTGCATATTTTTAATAGTCATGTAAAAGACAAAAATTTTTAATATCAAGCCTTCACTTGATCGTTATGCAATCAAAAGGAAATAATTGAGAGTTTAGCTACATAATGCAAACAAGTATATACAGTTACTTGACTGTTTATCATGTCGATTAGATGATGTTAAATTGTGTCTTTTATTGGTTCCTGTGATGATTTTTTAGGATAAACTAGAAGGACTGTCTCTTTTAATGGTGTGTGCCAAATAACTGGAAATTGCATTTCAAGTGTGCTTTTAATTAGTGGCTTTTTCCTAGCTTTTTGAACATCCTTGGATTTCCTACTTTGTGTATTTTAATTTCCTCTTGAGTATTTCATTATTTGATTTTCTCTGTTAGAAATACAGATGCTCTGATGTGTGGGAATATATTTATAGATTTCCTCTTACTAAATTGAAGTTTCATTCCAGTTGTCTCAATTCCTTTAGTGTCAGTGAGCAAATTGCATGAAATGGTTTGGGATGGGAGCTGTTTTTACAAGGTCCCATATGAGTACTTTGCTGCAGAAAGAAATTTGTGATCAACTCCAGAACTGCAGGATTATTGGGTTGAGTCGAGGTGTTGGTGGTGGGAAATGAGTATTTGTCCCAGCTTTTTCATGAGACACCTGTGCTTTTTAAACTAATCATGGCACACAGGTGTGCATTTTTGCAAAAGACTCTGCTTACGTTATATTACAAGAAGTCAGTTGATCATCAGATACTGCAGGATTCTTTCTGTGGATTTTGATGAATTAGAGTTTCTTCCTCCAACTTTTTAAGCCCATTATGATAAGTGAAAAAAACAAATTAAATAGGAAGTCAATATGACTCTGGTTTCCTGAAGAATTACTCCATTACTTTCTTTGGGAAATACCTAAATGTAATTAATTGATGTGTTAATATGAAGTGTAGTGTTTTGTTGCCTAATAAAACAACCTGAGTAAATCTTTGGGTTGTTCAACTTACGATGTTGTGCCACATTTTTTCTCAGCAGTTGAGTTCAGGCTATCATTAAAATCCTAATGTTGTAGTAAAATTAGAGCAGCGCAGTACTTGGACAAGCCACGTTGTTGGTATGTCCTAAAAAATACTTAGGAATGGTACAGGCAATGGAAAGCCCCTGCAAGGCCATATGCAGTTAACACACATTAAAATAGTCTTTTTGATCTCTTAGAAAACAAGCAAAGCAGCTACATTATACTATTGGAATGTGATACTCAGTGAATGAAGAAATTTACTTTCAAGTCAAAACTACATGTTTTTTATGCAGCACTGTGTAAGACGTGCACTCGCTCATTATAGAGCTCTACAAACAGACTTTTTAGTCTCTATCATTCTTTAAAATATTTTGGTAATTTCTATTTTACATAAAGGAGATTAGAACTGGTGCTGTTTCTTGTATCAGTTTTTTGATCAGACCATAATGGGAAAAGAATATGGTATTGAGTGCTCTGACTCTGTTGCCAAAGTAGTATACTGATGCCTTTTTTTTTTTTTTTAATAACTGTTATTCGAATACTTTAAAAGAACAAAAGTAAGAAAACCACATTGGGTAATTTATGTTCATTCTGTTTTGTTCTTCATGTCACTTTGAAGGTTCTTAATTTTTTTTTATGGATGTGTATTCATGTAGTATGTTTTTCACACCTGTGTTAAATGGAAGTCCACCTGATACAAAAATTTCAGTTTTATTTGCTGTAGTATCAGTGTGACTTGCTTTGCTACTCAATTCAAAATTTTCCTTTGTTAAAGTACGAATTAGACTTATTACCAATTGAACTTAGTTCTTAAACCCATTTTGAGATTAGGAGATGTTTATCTCACTCTTATTCTCATAACTGATTTTTTTTAAAAAAACACTATGAAATTTCTAAGGGAACCATGAAATCTTAAATGGCTTCAGTTACTATGTCTACTTATGTCTTTCTTCAAAAGAGAAAAAGGTAATGGGAAACTCACGCTTAAATGGATTTTGGATTGAACCACTCATATATGGAAATAGTTGACATATACATGTGTTGGTTTAAGAAAGACTAAACAGTCATTATATATAATTAAAATATTTTTAAATGGGGATTGATTGATACATTTATGACTATATAGCTATAAAATGCAACTTAATGCAAATTACTTTTTGACCTGCATTGGTTTTTTTAGACAGTTGTTGTGGAAGAGGTTTCATTTGACATTTGCAAATTTTAAGTATTGCATTTTACCTGAGGATATCGTAAGCTACACTTATGACAAATAACACCTATGAGCGGCTGAGAAGAATAAACAAAATAAATACATGGATTTTTTTTTTTTTCATATTTCTTTACTGGATGTGGTAGGCACCATGTAGAGCTTATTTGCAGAATCAGTCATTGGCTTAAATATTTACAGATCATGCTGAAATCAGCTTGTCTTCTAAAGGGCAGCATAATATTAAAAAAAAAGTGGAAAAAGTAAATCTTAAATGGATGCAATACTGTTGACTGCTGTGACAATATTTTTTAAATTAGTCTTAAGGATAATTGTTCAGGTTTGGGTTTTTTTAAAATTAGAATGTTGCATTACTTAATTTGGTTGCAAGTTATTAAAGTGTGAGTTAAATGTATGAAAAATCATGTTGGTGGTGCTGTTCTTTTTCAGAATAACCAAGACTTTAATAGATCAGGATGGTCCCAGCTGGAGGGAGAAGCTGCCACCAATTCCAGTTGTTCCAGTTGCTGCTCAGCTACACAGGTGGGATGGAGGAAGCCTCACTTCAGAGAGTAAGCCAAGTACTACAGACATCAACAGAGAAGAACAATTGCAGATGAATCGTATGTATAACTAATGCAAATATACATTCAGAAAAAAAAGCTATTTAGAAAATGGAATACATTTTAACAACGTGAATGAAACTGCTTTAGAAAAGACTTTTTAGAGACCTTTGTGAAAAGCCAAAGTAGATGACTGTCATTTAATGTGTGTGAGTTCAATGTGCTTTGTGGAGCACAGTTACGGTAATTTTTCTAAACCAAGTGATGTAGTCTGCAGCATATAATTTCTGAAGTTATATAAAATCAGCAGAAATACTCATCGGCAAAATAGCAGGATCACCAAAGCCTAACTCCTGGCCCTGCGTGGGATACCCCAAGAGTCACATCCTGTGCCTGAGAGTATTGTCCAGGTCCAAACCCTTCTTGAACTCTTGTCAGCCTTGGTGCTGTAACCACTTCCCTGGGGACTGTTCCAGTGCCCAGCCACCCTCTGGGTGAGGAACCTTTTTGTGATACCCAACCTAAAGCTCCCCTCTCTCCGCTTGCTTGAGTCCTGTCACTGGTCACTCGAGTGAAGAGATCAGTTCCCACTGCTCTGCTTCCACTTGTGAAGATGTTGAAGACCTCAGTGAGGTCTCCCCTCAGTTTCCTCCAGGCTGAACAGACCAAGTGACTTCAGCTGCTCGTCATACAACTTTCCCTCCCTTCACCAGGCTCGTGGACCTCCTTTGGATGCTCTCTAATGGCTTCATGTCTTTCTTACATTTTGGTGCCCAAAACTGCCCCCAGCACTCGATGTGAGGCCACACCAGTGCAGAGCAGAACAGGACAATCCCCTCCATTGCCTGGCTGGCAGTGCTGTGCCTGATGCCCCTCAGGTACAAGCATTGGTGGTTTCCCTGACATCATAATACAGTTACAACACAGTTTTCCCCCAATTAAACCACCACCAAAAAAACATCCAGCTTTGGCAGAAGGCATTCAAGAAATGTTCTAGGCTTGTCTATGCATAATCACTGAGTGCTGAACTCTAGGAAACTTAAGTTCCTTCCTGACTTTTTTTTCCCTTCACTGCAGTTTCCATTTTTCTCCTTCAGTAAATAAGTAAAGGAAGTAAATAAGTAAATAAGGTGAAGGAAGCTCTCTGATTCAGTTATTACTGACATAAAACACTTTTTGCAAAGGCTTTAACCCTGTGATGGCTTATTCAAGTATTAATTGGTTTCCCTTTGAGTTTATTTCAGTATCAAGTAGTATTGAAGATAATCTCCCCTTGATTAATAACAGGCGTGACTGCAGTTTGTAACTGGGCTGTTGGCCAAATATGTAACAGTGGTTGGGTTATCTGTGTATAATGTATTACTGCAATACTGAATGTCCTCCTGAGTGCTTGGCACCATTTTGATGCAAAACATGTGTCAAGTCTATTTCAAATAGAGCAGGTTTTGTTCAGGCTTTGTTTTTAGAAATATTAAACAGTGATTATGTGACTGTTTTCTTCACTGAAGGCTGACTTTAAGGTTCTGGTTGCCTTCTCAGGCCTCTGCTGCATCAGTGAGACCTGAGAGTAAGAGTTGGTACTGAAAGGCTGCCAGCAATAATGTTCAGTCAGTAGTTAAACCTTACTGTTGGCTGACACTTTTTTGCAGCAATTGTGTGTTTTTCTTTGTGTCTTACAACTTGAGTTACAATTTAGCTGTGTGTTTCATGTAGTTTATTTTTTCCCCAAGTCAACATGTCGTTTTTTGGCATAGAAAACTGCCATGTTTCTATAAAAGAACTCAATGAATTTAATTATTGGTTAAAATGGTTGGTTATATACAGTGTTGAAAACCTGAAGCTTGGCAAGGGGCTCATATTCATATTCTTCAGTAGAGTGCAAAAAGTAGATTATTTCATTATGATTTACTTAGAGCTATGTTGCTAATTTTTGTTTGCTCATGACAGAGGCATGAAGCTGCAGTTGGGATCAGGTTTTCACTGCAAACACAGCTAAAAACTGTAGCCTAACCCAAAAGCATCTGCAGCAAATGATGTGGAATTGAGAAAGAAAGGCAATTATGGAATAACACGGTATTAACTTAAAAAAAAGTGTAGTTAGGTGTTTCCAGGTTCCTCACTGCAGGTTCCTTCTGTTTTATAAATAGTTACTAACAGAATATTACTGATGCATCCCTAACTCCAGATAATGTGATGATTTGTTTGTCATTGTTAGTTTAGCATAGGAATTGTGGTAGCTGATTGCAAAGAGAATATTAGATCAAATTATGGCTACTTTGGTGTGATGGTGGAGATCTGGAAGGCCTTTAATCCTGCTGATTAAACCTCCACCATTGTAAAAGCAGGGTCTCAGTGGAGACAGGTAGGTCCTCTCTACCACACAGAAACTGTGAAAACTTAGAGCTGTCTGTTGCATTCCCGTTGTTTTCAGCAGAGTATTTACACTGATGGATGCAGAAGTATTTGTTGAGCCAAATTTACCTGGTGGTTTATGCCTTTGTCCGAGCAGCAGGGGAGGCCGGGGACAGGAATGGCCACGTGCAGACTGACAGAGAGACTCCATTGCTGGGCTGTAATCCTTACCCTGCACAGGTCACTCAGCTACCCTTGATGAACTGACCTTACGTAACACTGTGATCCTTTTGTGGTGTAGGTGAGGAAGCTATGGAGAAGTTCAAGAGGTTGAAAAATGAAGGGAATGATTTTGTAAAAATGGGGGAGTATGAAGAAGCTGCAAATAAATACAGTGAGTGCATGAAGTTAAATACTGAGGAATGTACTGTCTACACTAACAGGTAAAGATCCAAAATCTAATGCTGCTTTGTGGGATAACAGTAGTTATATTTTCTCACTGCAAATAGAGATTTTGCATCCCTTCACTCATTGTTGTGAAAAGAGGATTTTTTTTCCTACTTGGTAAGTGTTTATAATAACAAAATGGATTTCTTGTAAAACAACATTTTTCAAGGGGAGCAAGTATTAATGTCAGTGATATATATCTTAAAATTGTCTATATAAATAGAGTAAGCAATAGTAGAAGTTATAATTAGCATAGCATTTTGCAGCATTTTTTGAGAATACTGGTATGATTTGAATTAAAAACTTAACATGCAATAGCAGTATCTCAGATAATAATTCAGAGAAAATGGACATTCTGAGAAAATAAAAGTAAGAACACAGTCATACATCAGCATCATTTTAGAGGTTGACCTAATTCAGCAGTATAATTCTTTATGCTGTAATCTTATCAGCTTTTACAAACTAAGAAGGATTTGATTAGACCAGTACTTGAATAGAGAGTTACAAGTAATAATTAGGTACAGAGAGCAGTGGTTGTTTATTTGATCCAGAGCACTTTTTTACCCAGAATGGCTGTCTGAAATCCATATTACATTAACCACTATACTATTATATTATACTAACATAGGCTTTGCTTTTAAAATACTTGCATATCTGCTTAACTTCAAGCATTAGTCATACTTGAATTTTGACTTTTATTGCAGGAATTGGCCTTCTCCAGTGATGTTCTTGATAGTTAATGGTTTTATGTACTTAAAAAAACATCCATTGAGACCAAATTGTGTGAAGTACTGTAATTAGCATTTGCGAGTCAGATAATGTTGGCACTACAACACTGTAGAATTTACTTATATTGCAGTATATTCTGTTTTTCTGTGTTAGAGCTCTCTGTTACTTGAAACTGTATAAATATGAAGAGGCTAAGCAGGATTGTGATCNTTAGGTACAGAGAGCAGTGGTTGTTTATTTGATCCAGAGCACTTTTTTACCCAGAATGGCTGTCTGAAATCCATATTACATTAACCACTATACTATTATATTATACTAACATAGGCTTTGCTTTTAAAATACTTGCATATCTGCTTAACTTCAAGCATTAGTCATACTTGAATTTTGACTTTTATTGCAGGAATTGGCCTTCTCCAGTGATGTTCTTGATAGTTAATGGTTTTATGTACTTAAAAAAACATCCATTGAGACCAAATTGTGTGAAGTACTGTAATTAGCATTTGCGAGTCAGATAATGTTGGCACTACAACACTGTAGAATTTACTTATATTGCAGTATATTCTGTTTTTCTGTGTTAGAGCTCTCTGTTACTTGAAACTGTATAAATATGAAGAGGCTAAGCAGGATTGTGATCATGTTCTTCAGATAGAAGATTCTAATATTAAAGCTTTTTATAGAAGAGCACTAGCGTACAAAGGATTACAGGTGAGGAAAAAGAACATGGCAGGTATTCTTAAGCACTTCTAAACTTGCTTATCCTCTTCAAAGGCAATGAGGTAGTTGCTGTCAATGGATGAATATAAAGTACTCAGTGTGATGATTTATTTGTAGAGCATTAGGCATGCATAAAACATTATATAAATATTTTTGCTACATAAAAACCTGTATGTTGATGTAATAATTTTAGAAAATACCAGAACATTGTAATGAATAAGGTTTGACTGGAGATTGATTAAGCAAGTTTCAAATCTGTTCTAATGTTCTAGTATTCTTCTTCTGGGTATCCCAGTCTGTTTTATCTGTCAAGGAGTTTACTATAACTATGCTGATGACAGATGGATTCTCTCCAAGTCTGTCTTCCTCTGTCCAAACTAAAATCTCTCTCTGTCTTGGCATCTGCTCGTGTTTTAGTGCCTGACATATTAAACCAGGGCTTCAATTATCGTTGTTTTCTCTCCCTTTCTTCCCCAAATGTATAACGAGCCTTTGTCAGTACTGCACTTTGTCACTCTGTGGCAGTGTCAGTACTCAGCCTTTGCCTTTCCACTTGCATGGTGGTGATGTCTCTACAATGTTCATCTTACAGTTTTTAGAGTATCCTTTTACCTGATCATCATAAATGCAGACACATTGTTCATATCCATCCTGAATGTGACTTCACATCTCATGTTCTATCATTTGAACCATTTTGTCCCTCCCTCTGGTGCTTCCCCATCTTGAGTGATGTTAAATCAGCCTTTACATTCCATAATTCTCCCATAGCAATCCTCGCTCTACCTATCAGCTCTTACTTGGTGTTCAGTTTCCAGCTTCTTGCTTCTGTAGGCTCATGATGGCAGCTCTCATCACCTACTTTATATTAAATTTACAAGTGTCTTTAAAGAAACATCTGAAGTGCTTTCTTCCATGTTTCAGGAGTGGACTGGAGTCCACCAAGTTTCATCATCGTCCTTCAAATGAATGGACACTCACCTCAGACCTCCATTATGTTTGATGCCTTAACAAAAAACTGCCTGATGGTGTCTCAGCTTACAAATCACCTGAGAACTTGTGTCTGCTTAGCAGCATACCAGGCTATTCTCATCCAATGTTATAATTCCGAATGCAGGTCCTAGGAATGTGATACATTTGCTCTTCTGTTGCAGTAGCTATGAAATTTTGAAAGTGTGAAGTCCTGATTTTGTGTAGTGTTTTTTCTGTAACTGTGCTAAGCAACCTGGTATTATTAATTTCTAACCTTTTGTTGTTGAACTTGGTAAAATGTCAGTATAAATATGAGTACATAGTGATTCTACCAGACAGAAAAAAAGGGTATTACCCATTCACACTCGTGAACAAAGTCGAAAATTGGAGAAGTAACTTTTGCTTTTTTGCATATCCTAGAAAAAAAGTGCTATTTTCTTATTACTGAAGACAACCTGAAGCATGGTGTTCATGAACTCCTTCAGAACAGTCTGAGCTGGGGACTCCCAAAATGTTTTGTTGTGGTTGGATTTAATGCCTTCATTATTGCTAATTTTAGGGATGCAAGCGATAGGTAAAACCAGAAGGAATAACAAAAGTGATCTGAAGTTGACCAATGACTCTGTAATGAAAAATGGTGTCAGCTAGAGGCATGTAGTTTGGCAAAGACCTAGCTAAGGTGGGAAGTGTTATTTGTATGTAAGCAGCCACACATTTAACCACAAAAGCTGCAGTGGAATTTAAAGTAGTAAATGAGGCAGTTTTTTACAGATTTACCGAAATGTAGTTAAGGGAAGATCAGGAAAAAATGTTAGTGAGATGTATTAGGCCTATGACATAGGACACAGGACCCTAAACAGCATCTCCTACAGCTGATAGTCCACTCTCTTGCTTTGGGTACAGTCATCTTTTATGATTTTTGTTGGGCAGTCTGGGAACCTGCAGTTTTAAATTCAGTAGAGTTGGTTGCTGACCCTTGTTATTGTTTTCAGAAGTCTGTTCCAGAATCTCATTTCTCTATAGTTGTGAATTCTCAGAGCTGTAATTCAAATTATTTAACTTAATTAGTAGTGGCTTTTGGATGAAAGCAATCTGGCCCCTTTGTGCATTCCTTTGTTAGGGATACATAATTCTCATTCTCTAACTCTTCCTTCATGACCTGGCAGGTTTCAGTACACCTGCTGACATCCTGCAGCCTCTCTGCACCTTGAATACTGGCCACCAGTGTGGAACAAATTCTCTGTGGGAAAGAGTATGAGTGACTTGGACACTGGCTCCTCTGTTACAGTTGAGGTGCTGAGGAAATACCTCAGGTCATACGTGAGGATTTCTTTTTCCATGATAATACAAATGATTTAATAGTAACCTTATGATACTGCTGGGGAACAGAAGAAATACTAGACCACTCACACAAATTATGTTGGTCTTTTACTGTCTGCATGGTCTTTTACTGTTTACTGCTGCATTTCATCTTTATTTTTGATACTCCAGCCCTTGAGATGTCTTGATTTTTCTGTGTGATAATTTGTCTTCCTCAATTGATGCTGTTAACTTCGTCTCTCCAGAAAATTTAGTCTAAAAAATGGTAATTGATATGGAAGAAATTAGAAATAAAAGAATTAAGCAAATTACAAGACTGATTATTGAGGAACTGTGCCCTAATGCCACTCTGTCAGTGGCTCTGTCTGTGTTTGTCCTGATCTTGGTTAGCCCAGAGTTCATAACATAATCCCAGTCTTCTCAAGTATTAGCAAAATTTCACTGTAAGAGATGGTCTATTGGATTGGAACCCAGGAAGATTAGATATATCTTTAATCAAAGCTCAATTTAGCTCTCTTATTGGCAAAGCAAGTATGCAGACTTGCTGGACTCACATTATATTCATTGTGAAGCAGTGTTACACTATAAGCAATTATGTTTAAAAGCAGCAAACTTCAATAATTTGCTCTCTGATACACGGAATAGGTTTCTGAGAAAAAATTATATTACATATTTAATTGGAAGTATTTAGTCACAGTGTATTAATTCAAACTCATTCTCATTTCCTTTTTCCCCTCTAATGAAATTACAGTATCAGTAATTACATTATTTTTGTCTACTTAGTGTCCAGATCCCAGTATTTTTACCTTTCTTACTTGTTTACGGCAATATGGTAGTTCAGATTTATTTTTCTAATGATGTGCTTACAAGAAAAATACCTTCTTCTATTTACAGAATTATGAAGCCAGTGTTGATGATTTCAACAAGGTACTTCTAATAGATCCAAATGTCCTTGAAGCACAGAAGGAATTAGAGGAGGTAACCCGACTGCTCGACCTTGACAGCAGAGCTGGAGCTGGCAGTCAGCAAAAGCAAGGGAAGAAAATAACCATACAAGAGGTGGTATACCTGTTCATTTTTTAAATGCAAATACAACAGAAGCCACACATTTGAAGAGATAATGTTAAAGGTTTTGTTTGCCCACCTTGAATGTATATCTTTGGGGGGATGGTGTTGTATTTTTCACATTATTTTGAGGGCATATTGGAGGATTTTTACATACAATAAAGCTTGGACTGCTCACAAGCATATTTAGAACTACAGCAGAAAGGGAAATAGTCCGTTTAATGGCACTAAACTTGAGGATACTCTCCTTGTAAACAAAAGCTGCCCAAACTTTGAACTACATGTTTTACAGAATGCAGCTGTGAAACAGCAGTTTTGCTTTTGAAGTCTGTGCTTCTTGGGCAGCCTCTGGGGCTGTGCTGGCAGAGGTCTGTGGTCAGCAGATGTGCTAGCTGCTCCTATGCTGGTCCTAAAGTTACGGGTCTGAAAAATGAAATCCTACCCTAAAAAGCAAGAGTAAAACATATGTAGGATCTTACAAAAGAAATGCAGGATATAATGCTATGTACAGGATCAAAACGTTTAGCTTTGCACAGTTCTGGGTAGAATTAGTTGATGAAAGGATTTTCTCAGTCATCTGATATTTTTGGATTGTAGCTTTGCTGGTCGTTTAAGAATTCTTTTTCCCCTTTTCATTTAAAAATATATAGTTAAAATACATAGTTATCAGTCTGTACAGTGATACTGTAATTCAATAATATAATTTCAGATTGTGGTATAATGGAAGCTGCAGTTACTAATATAGGAAAAAAAACACGTTCTTGAAGTACTTCAGATTATCACGAGCTCATGGATTTTATGTAACCGGCATAAGCTGGTATAGTGTTAGTTAAGCTCCGAGTTGTGACAAACAAAGGGACCTGGAAAGTGTTTAGAGGAGGTTTGGGAAGTGACCACGTTGTTCAGAGACCAACTAACTACATTGCTGGCACTGGTCATTTTTCTAGGGGTGATGAAGGAAGCATTTATGTGTGCTGTCATAGTTACAACTGCCCCTGTGGAGAGGCTCTTCTCTTTTACCTGCTGTAGTACAAGGTAGTTCCATGAAAACAGACTGCAAAGAAAAATAAAGTCAAGTTATATAATTATATAAAAGACAGTCAAAGTTTCTCCCGTGATTCTAAGGATTGTTGAAAAATAGAACAAAATGTCTGTAAGCCAAATGCAGTATTTTCCAAAAATTACTAATCCCCTGTTCTGTGCAATACAATATTTTCAGACTTTTCAAAATACTTGGCATTGAGAGACCCTGTTCAGTAAGTTTTAGTCAGGTTATACTAATTTCACAACTCTTGATGGCTTGAAATAGATTCTAGCAAGTGTAGTTGGCCCCATAGTTAGTTTTCTAGTGACCGATTCATGAAACTTGATAGAGGCTGCAATCTCAGAAGATAAGTGGATAGTGAGGCAGTTTATCCATGCTGAGCTTTCTTCTTCCACAGCAAGTCTCCAAACAACCACCCGATCCAGCTGCCGTGTGCCTGTAGTGCCCTGGGGGCACAGCAGAGAAGAGAAACATGGGTGTCTGCTGCCTTGACTCCAGTTCTCCTTGTCTTCTGCAACTTCACATTTAATATACGTGTAGAGTCCTCCTTTCTCCTGCAGCCCTCCTTTCTCCAGTGCTCTCCAGGTGTGATTCCTGGTGCAGTGCCAGGCAGTGAAAGGCAGTGTAAAATACACACTGTTGACTATGAGCCTTTAAAGGTGAATTAGAGAGCTGCTGTCCTGGGGGCAGTAGGACATGGGAGAGCAGGGGTACCTTTGTTTTATGAAGAGCAGGATGCCAGCTTTAATCCAGTGATATGATGGATATATGCAGTTTATGAAGTTTCAGATTATCTCTATGTCCACATTAAGTGATCTCTTGCCACTTTCTTTGTGAAGGTGACTGGACCTGATGAACAGGGAGAGAAACAGTTTGCTACATCAGAAGATGCTGAGACTCATCGTGTTGCTGCTGAGGAAGCTGTTCCAAAGCTTGTGCCACAGAAATCCTCTGAGAAACTCCATGTTTCAGAACCATCCAATGCTTACGACTTCGGTCAGATTATAAATGCAGTGAATGCCAGTAAGGATAAAGCTGCTTGTGCAGATCTTTTAACAATTACTGATCCGAAAAAATTGCCAGTGCTGCTAAGTAACAAACTTGAAGGAGAAATCCTTTTGATTTTTATCCAGTCATTGGAACATTATGTAGCTGGAAAAGATCCTGGCCTTGCATATCAGCACCTTTTCTACTTAAGCAAAGCAGAAAGATTTAAGGTAAGAACCTGGACTGAATGTGTACTTAAACTGCACAGAAATCTAAAGGAAATTTTCATATCTTAAAAGGAAACAATGCACAGATTTTTCTATCTCTGTCAGATACTATGATTTTCAGTCAACCTGTGCTGATGAAAAAATAATTTGTTGGGGTTTTTTTTCAGGTGGTGCTGGCCCTTCTTAGCAAAAGTGAAAAAGAAGAGGTGCAGCAGCTGTTCGACTTACTTTCAGAAAGCCAGAGTGATCAGTACTCACTGGAAGATCTTGAGAGCCTTAAAAAGATTTATGAACTTTAAGAAGTTAAAGTTTCTTGGCTGCATGCGTATAGTGCATGTGTAGAAGATGAATGAATGAACTCTGCAGACTTGCCTGGATTCAAGTAGGTCTTTACCTGGACTGCTGGAATTCCATTTTGTTTTGACAGCATATGCACATTTAAGACTTGCTGCTCTCTTCTTGTAGTTGTATACATCTCCAGAATTTAATGCCTGTCTGTGTTCAGTTAGAGAGTTCATTTGATTTGGCATACTGATTTTATTTAGACAGTTAATTATATACAGAAAAATATATTTTACATTACATATGCAATGTGAAATACCTTGATGGTACAATAGGGAAATACACTTTTGGTCATCACTTGTTACATCATTTTCTGAGTTCCATGTTCTTGTGATAAAGAAGTGTCTTCAAGATAAACGGGTCAGTTAGCAGTAACTTTGCTAAAATGAGTTTACAAAAAGTATTAACATTTTTCAGAAAACTACTATAGGCCATCTGTTTGTTCCCTATTCCTTGGCTGTACAAAACAGATTTAAATATTTTGGCTCAGTACATCTTAACAACAAAGATGAATGAATAATATGTTAGCTTGTTATGGAAACAATTTTAAATGGATGGGTATGTTTTTAACACGTGAGTAATTTTTAGTGCACAGAGAATTACTTTTTTTCCTGTATGTGCCAGAGGATGGCTGGTTTTCTGACTTCTTTTGGGCAGTGCCAGAAGAACAAGTGGCTGCACTTCACAATAGAAATATTTAACTCTGGGTTTTGTAATCAGATTATTTGAAATACCAGCTATTTCTGTTTACAGATATATTTATAAAACTAAAGTAAAATAATTTTTTGGACCAGTATGGGTTTTTTTTAATTTCAGGCATTACTTATGCTTTATATTTGATTCTGACTCCTTCAAAGGTGAAGCTTTTAAATTTTTCAAATACCCTGATGCCTTCTTTGCACAGGTGATACAAATGCATATCAGACTCACTTAGCACTGCAGAGATATCATTAAGTATGTTCCAATGAAAATTTTTCTCAGATATATATCAATTAATAAAGTTTTTTTGTTGAAAAGTACAGTTATGGATCCTTTTCTCGTTCAGGACTCTCTAGGCTTATAATTCTGATATGTGGATTACAAATGTCATCTTTTACTGCCAAGAATGAGGCTTTTAATTCCTGAAGCATCATCAGTACAACTGATATTTAGCAATTAACGGGTTTTCACTTTCTGTGTGTGTGTGATCTCAGGTTAAGGCAGACCCTGAGCTTTGGCTGGTTGAGGATATAAAACACCAGCATTGCCTTCTGTCATTTTGGTCCTGCCTCATTCAGGTTTCATTGAGTGGCTACTTTCTTAGACAGCATTTGGGAGGGCCTGATGGACCAATTGCTAAAGGCACGGAACTTAGAAAAAAACTGCCTCAAACACCTGTAAGGTAACGTACTGCTGATTCGGCCTGAACAGCTCAAGCCAAGGGCCCCAGTCTGCAAAACTGAAGGGGCAGCATTAGACCACTGGAAGGCATTTTGGGGGCAAGGGGTGCAGACTGGAATATCTTTAGGTGTGGATTTCACCATTTGTTTGACAGGTAAGGGCTGCCTAAGTTTGTTCCTCCTGCCTTAGTCTGGGAAACTGCCTCAGGGCCACCGGGAGAAACTCCACAGCCCCCAAGAGCTGCAGCTGAACAGCGAACGTGGCGTCACCTGTTGAAGCCAAGGTCCTTGGCCAGGTAAGGCCGAGTGGCCTCTGCACAGAGGCAGCCACAGCATCCCAGGTGTGGCACTGGAGCAGCTGCTGACCACGAGTAGCTCCTTGCTCACCATGGGACTTGCTGCAAAACACGTTTTGTGTCCTGTGTGTGTAATGGTCAGCAGGAGAAGCCACAGAGCTGCTGAATTACTGCTTTCTTCACTGCTGGGCCAGGAGCTCCTCTCCCCCTGGGCAGTCCCCATTCCTGACACTCTTGCTGTATATTTTCCCTCCTACTTTTGAACACTCCCATATTTTAAATCTTGTTTCTGCTCCGTGCTCAGCCTTTATTTATGCCGCTTTTTTGTTTCCCGCTGCCGTCCATAACCATAACCTCTGCTGCAGCTTTGGCTGCTCTGCCAGGCAAGGACTGTAGCTTCCACCACCTCAGCACTGCAGCGCATGGCCTGGGTGTGGACACGGTGCCCAGAATCAACAGAGTGGGCAGAGGGGGGCAGGAGCACCCCAACTGTCTTACCTGGCTTTGTGGCAGGGAGACCCAAGTCCCAGCATGGTGTTCGGCGCTCGGCTCATCGCTCAGCCCCTCAGCGTTAACATCCACCTCTGTGAAAACAACCCAACCCAACCCCCCAGCAGGACAAAAGCAGGAGGAGAACGCTGGGGCTGCAGGTGATGGGAGCAGGGGAGTGAATGTGGCCCTACAGTGGCACTAATGCAGCCAGTCACACGTACAGGACGTGTCCTGTCCAGCAGAGCTAACCAGGCCTGCAGAGACCCAGCTGCTCCTGGAGCACATCCCTGGTTTTCATGCAAGAGAGAGCAAGATTCTTGCTGGAGCCACTAAAAATGCAGTCAGTGGCTAGGGAATAGCACAGGAACAGAGGGTCACACTGTTGTTACTTTGGTCCTTTCAAAGTATTTTTGACATTTTTCGAGAAGCCAGCTAGCTCCAGGCTGAACAGGTGCTGTCACCCACAGGGTACAGGTGCTACCAGGGCTGTGTCAGCATGGCTGGGTTGCTTCCCTGGCCACAAAGCCAGTGTACCACAGGGCCACCACTCTCTTCACTCTCCCTGTGTAGGGGTGCAGGCAGTGGTGAGAGCCCAGGTACTGGCAAACCACAGTCCTTATGTGGGATGTATTTCCACTCATCAGAATTTGCTCTGCCTTACATAATTCAGTTGCACAAATAAAGGGCTACTCCTGTGGCTGCCAAGGCTTTCAGAATACTTAGACTTGATTATTACAACAAACAAAGTAACAGTTTTGAACAGCAGGGAACAAAGCTTCTTCCCTGCTGTACATCAAGATTTATAATCCAAGGCAGTGGAACTCTGCTCAGTGCCTGCGAGCTGCAGCTACCCAAGGGACAAAGGGCCGGCAGCTTGGAGCAGGGGCTCCCCCCAGCTGGCTGAAGTGGGATCAAATATCACCCATCCCTCAGTCCTTGCTCATTCTCTGGGTGCCTGCCTGGATCCTCCCCTTGGGGATGTAAAATTTCAGTGGAGATGCAGTCTCCAGCTGTGGCAGTGCCATTTCCTTGCAACCCTGTGCCACTTCTCTGTTGCTCCTTGCTAAATGCCACCCTCGTAAATAGAGTCAGTGGCAGAGTGATTTCCCTTGTAAGCAAGAGGGATTATGAGGGGATAAAATGTCCACAGAGAATGCTGTGCTCAGAAACGTCTTGAGAATGTAGCCTGTGAGGAGAGGGAAGCTCAAGCCCACACAACCCCATCAGCACTGGTCTGGTGCCTAAACACAATCACTCTGGTTTAGCCTGTTAGGAATTTTAATGTCCTTACTGTTGAGATGGAAGCCAAAACAGTCCTTTTGTCAAGCCAGCTCACCAGGATCTGGTACAAGGAGAGCTGTGCCTTGCAGCTTACTGGGTACCTGTGTGCAGGCAAGTGCTGAGACAGTCACATCCCAAAGGTACTCAGTTACCTGGCCTGGCACACAAGCGACATGGGGCAGCAGATTCATCTCCAGAGCCATCATCCAAGATTTGGGGTTGTGTTCAGCACAGAAGTTCAGAGCCACCCATGAGGTTGTGGATCAAACTCCTCCTTTTCCTCCAGACCAGCTTCTTGATTACCAAGTGCCTCACAGCCACTTTTCTCTGTTTCTGCTACCCTTTGAGACTGACGGTAACAAAGACATTGTCACCACTCTGGGATTGTGCTTTGCACCCAGATCGAGCCTGGGGGTTCTTCAGCCCTCATGGGGAGATCATTCTGCTCCCACAGCAACACCGGATTATTCCATCTGAGAAGACCAGTGTCTTAGGACTGGCGGGAGCAGTCAAGGTGCTCTTCAGATCTTTGTCATTTCAGAAAGTCATTCTAAATAAATCTCAATGTCATTCTGAAATTTCTGCTCAAGACTGCCACAATTTCACCTGAAGTAGATAGAATATTAATGGGTTTTAAGTTCATTAATTCTAGTATTTTTCAACCTTTTGCTTGATTATCCTTATAATGCATTATTATCCATTAAGAGTGGTGGCATTACTAAGTAGGCAACTATTTAAAAATCAATCTGAATGACTGGAAGAGATGTAAGTCAGTCAAAAAACCTTTATGCAACAGTAAAAAGCAATTAGCTCATACGTGCAAAACTTTGTGACACTGATTGAATAAAAGGATGGATGTACAAGCCGAGATGCTTCGCTACAAAAGACATGCAAACATCATGAGGAAAGCTTTTATGACAGCTTTTATCTATTTAATGTTGTAACTATCTCAAACAGTCTCAGACACAGCAGATAATAAATTTCCTCAAGATCCACAGTCTGACATGAATTAGTCAAATTGGCCAGGAATCATGAAAAATATTTCTGGAAAAGAACCACTGTGTTGGGAGACCAGAGGTAAATTGATCTTTCCTCAGATTTATTTCAGTGAAAAAAACAAACCTTTGCTTTATTGAATTCTTACAACAGCTCTGTAAATAGGAGAACCATCATTCTGCATTAGTGTATTAATGACAGTGTGTATTTTACTTTTTTATAGACAGAATTTGGTGCTGCATTAAATTTACTGGTGCTGTTAAGACTTCCTCACATATGAAATACTACCTTTGAATTTTAAAAAAGTTACAAAATTAATCAGCAGAACAGTTTACTGCTAGAAACTTACCTCCAGAAAAAACTTACCTGTACTTCAATGTTACCTCTTCAAGTGAGGTATAAAATTATCAGATGATTTCAGAGTGACTGAAAATAATGGTACTATTTGATAAAATTTACTGACAAGAGTAAACCATATTTTCAATTATCTGCACAGCAAAACTGAGGTCCTGAGAAGTTAAGAGGTAGGTTTAAGCTTGCTGAAATAGCTGCTCCATCTGACAGACGTATAACTTACATACGGGTTTGGGATGAGGCAATCCAGCTTGGGCTTCTGCAATGCCTCCCCATCAGTTTCAGTTTCTCACTTCCCCAGCCTTTCCTGATGCAGGTGAGAAAGTGAGCCTCAGGAAGAGGCAGTTCAGCTGAGCAGAAACTACCGGGTGTTACCCAGAAACTCTGGCCAATTTGTGGTGTTTCAGAATGAACTCTGTGCAGGCCACGTGAACTGAGAAGAGCATCACTTTAGATGGAGAAAGAGTTTGAGTTTGGTCAGTGATCTGACTTGTGCCAACATGGTGCAGTTTTGTTTAGAGAGCTCATGCCAGACCGCACCCCTCACAAAACCTTTCACTGTCCTGCCTGCCAGAGAGGCAGCTCTGATTTCTTTTTGTCCTAGAGAAAGCTGAAGTCTTGTACAAAACGCAACTGACTTTAGATCTTACATTTCCAAGAAGCAGAGCGTTCAACCTCCAAAGCATACCTAATCAAATAAAAATACTTAAAGGCAGCAAGAGGTAAGAGCAGTCAGCACCTTGCCAGAAAAAGGCTTCCTGGGAACATACACACAAGGCTGATCAGCACACTACACAACAGACCACTAGAAGTCAGTATTTAGACATTTATTTCAGATATGCAGTTTACACGCATATTATTGAGCAAAACCAAATTGCAAATATACAAATACTGTAACAAGCATTACCAAATAACATAACTGGCACTAGTGTTATAAGCTATTACTGAAACTGGTGAGGATAAGTCATGGAAGAGGACCGTAGCTCATGGCATTCTTTTCATTCAACCAAACTTCCAGTAGCACCATAATGGCAATACATGAAACACAAGACAGAACATTGTTAACTGTTATTCTGAGATTCACAAGTTTTTTTTCCATTTTAGTGAATTACTTAGCAAAAAAATGTTAACAGTGCAGGCGCTTTGGCCAACTTCAGCTTGTGTTCAGCTGTACATCTTCCATATGCAAAAGAAAAAGAAAAAAGCCAGCATATTTGGAACCCATCTTTGCACTTGGGCAGTCATTGCACTGCATTTAAGATTTCGGGACTAAAGACAGGCATGTCTTGCAAAGAGATGTCAAGTCCACTAAAGCCTGAGTGAGTCTTTGGTAGGCCGATACCTCATTATTATATCTATGACAGTCATTTTATTCACTAGGATTTTCTTTTGTGATCCAAGGTGGCCAAAGAGGACATTCTGGAAAACATTACAGTAAAATCCTCAAACGACCAGGCACTTCAAACCCAGTCTTTTCCAAAGGCACCAAGAATGGACGGGGCACCGATTTTCCCCCTAATGAAAGGTGACTGCATCTGCTTGTCTACAATACTTATAAATCACTGGATTGTTATTTTACAGTTTTTATACACTATAGAGTAGCCTTATCTGCTGCATGATCGGTTGCATGAATAAATAGGTAACCCCACTGTTCTACACAGGTGATGTCTCCATTCCACCATATATTAAGTACCAATTTCTTATGTTTTGAAATTATGTAAAAGCCATGACCCTGCTCAAAGTGTACACACA